>JAANYP010004473.1:352500-478051 GCA_020465985.1 Centrapalus pauciflorus | reverse complement strand
TCAACTTAGTTCCTACATCCCAAAACCGTTTAATATGTCATGACATACTTAGTTGTGATAACATTCCTTCCTTCTTTTGGTCTCAACTTGCTCACCCTAAAAAGAATCAACTCCCCCCATGCAACTCATCTCGAACTTAGACTTCATCACCTTTTCGAAATCTTTGCACATCTGTTGTCTATGATCCAAAAATGATATCCATCGACGTACACTTGTACCAAGATAAAGCGATCCCCTTCTCTTCCCAAATAGAGTAATATCTATCCTCCCCCTCTCAAAGCCGTTTTTCTAAAAGATGGTTGGATAGCGTCTCATTACCATGCCCTAGGTGCCTGAGTACTCGTTAAAGAGCCTTATCTAAGCCGATATATCTCTAGGATTTTTGGCTCTGTAAATCCGGGCGGGTTGTTTCCACATACATAATCCTTCACTTTCCCGTACAGGAAAGCACTTACCATCCCTTATATCCTTTAAAGCCTTTGAAGGAGGCAAACGCTCAAAACAACCTAATTGCTTCTAACCTTGCTACAGGTGCAAAAACTTCGTTGTAATCGATTCCCTCCTCTAGTTGAAACCCCTTACAACTAATCTCGCCTGTTGCGCGTGACTACACCCCGCTCGTCTCTCTTGCCCTTAAAAAAACCCATTTGGTTCTATTGCCAATTCCCCTCGAGGAACCGGAACTAACTCCCACACTTATAGTTTCCTAAATTGTGAAAGTTCTTACTGCTCGCTTCAACCCAGGATTTGTTCTTTAAGTGCCATTTGCACATTTTTGGGCTCTACTTGCGCTATGAAACTGAATATAGACATGTGTGATATGCCTCGGAGTCGTTTATAATCGACAACAACACATTGGTATTTAACACTACTCCGATTCCTCACAACCTGTCGTTAGGATTTCCTATGTGCTCTCTATCGGATGGTTCTTGTTAATCCTAGAGGTCTCTCTTCATCAACCCTTAGACTATCTCTAAGTGTATCCTATTCACCTAACAGGGGGGAACAGGCCCAGCTTCTACATTTTCCTCCTTCGCGGACATTTTCTCAGAGTTGGACACTAGAAGCTTGAGTCGATTCTCAGTGGTAGGTCTTCTGGATTAGCCAACTTCTGGAGACCCATCTACAGTCGCGTAGTCCGGATTAATTCGATGTGGTATTGTAAAGATTTGGCCATCGTCGTTCAGATGCACGTCGCCAAGTCCTTCTCGATTGTTCATCTGCATTAAATCATCCAGAGGAAATGTTCAAATGACTCAAATAAACGTATCAAGTCAAATATGCCATTCCGGAACCAGTTTGGGGTTCATGTGTATAAACTTAGAGCCTATCAATTTTATACACAATCTCCAACAGTACCAGTTGATTTGTTTTAAACAACGTTTGTTTGGGAGGTTTGGGCACAAACCACGGAAGTATCCTTCGGCAAAGCACTTGTGTCAAACAAACTCGGTTGATGTTTTGTTTCTTAAAAAGTGTGCATTGTACTGCCAAAAGGTTCGAATGCCATCAGTTAAGTTAGGTGGCGTTTATATTCAAAACATTTTCATAGCAATGTTGTTCATGATGTGACTGTAGGACTCGTGTTAAAAGGTGGACGCGGTATTCACTTCCTCCCCCCACCATGGTAGGAAGGTTAATCCGTAAAGCGCATATGTCTTGCAGCCTCAATCAATGTCGTTTTTCGATTCGGCTACCCCCATTCTGTTTTGGGGGGTTCTATGGTGACTGAATTGAGCACGATGACCTTGATAGGCACTATTACACCAATTACAGAGTTTTAAATTCAGTCCCATTTCACTACGAATATGTTAACCCTTGTTCCGTCGGAGTCTCCACTTGTCTAAGAACCCGATGAGCTTTGCAGCCCGTCTCGTCCTTCGTACCTAAAAAGAAAACCATGAAAACCGTGAGTAATCGTCAGTGATACTACAGCAAAAACAACTACCTCCTATACTCCTTTTGTTGATAGGGCCGAAAAGGCCATATGCAACAAATCGAATGTCGAGGTTATGGAGTATCAGCTTCTTGGACTTGTGTGTCTTTTTAGTGCTTTCCCCTTCATGCACGGTAGACTTGTCTTCAAATGGAGAAGCTCTTCAGAGCACACCTTGCACCAAACCATTCTTCGTTATGTAGTTCATTTTCCTATGTGCAAGTGAGCCATGCGTCTGTGCCACAAAACCGATCCGTCTCCGAGCTTTTGATAGTAAGCAGATCGGACCCATCGAAGTATCTGGCTTGTTCATATCGAGCATGTACAAGTCATTCTTCCTTGGAGCCCGACATCAATATCCAATCTTCAGGTATCTTGAACCCGGCTTTAGCACTAACGCCTCATGTCATAAATAACAGTGAGTTCTTCTTATCACAGATTTGAGATACACTAATGGATTATGAACAGTTTATCACGTGATAAACTTGATCCAATGTAATCGTCCCATTAGTGACTCTACCAGTTCCAGTGATATTTCATCCACCCTTGTTACCCGCGAATGATACAAATCCCCTATTACCCCCCTTGAAGTCTGTGAGAAGACTTCGTTCCCCCGTCATGTGCCTGGAGCAACCACTGTCGACGAACCACTTGTTGTTTGGACCGGTAGTTATCTCCTGCACATGAAAGAAAATAGGTTAGTTATCACGGGGAACCCAAGCCATGACTGACTTGGTAATACCATTCTCGTCCACATACGTGAACTCTTCCAAGTACCCATCTCGCCGTTCAGGTGACTTGGGTCTTTGAACTGAATTCTGTTGTGGTGCCGAGTGATTTAGATTCACTCTTTGCCTTTGAGTAGGCATTTGTTGTGGTGCTCTAGAATAACTCTTATTGTACTGCATTTCAGACTGTGATCCCTGAGCTCTTACCGGAACATAATGTCTAACGGGAGTATGTGACCTAACTGGAGTGTGTGACCTGCTAGGTGTGGTGCTCCTATAGACTTGTTGAGGTGCTGACCTAGATTGATTAATGACACGATTCGGTGAATTTGTCCTAACCACTTCTTTTGGTCCAACCTTAACCGGTGTTTGTTTCACAACAAGTTTTGGTGCGGCCTGCACAGTTTTCTCGGTAGGTTGAGAACTACTGCTGCTTGCCACAGTTGGTGAGGGCTTAACAGGTGTTGGGTTCACTGTCTTAGGGGTAACATCTGCTTTCCTATTTGGACAGTGAGAGGCAACATGCCCTTTCTCGTGACATCTAAAGCAAGACATCTTATCCATGGACTTTTTGGTTGGTCCCTTAGATCTAGGTGTCTCACTAGTGTCTACATCCTTTGGTACATCTACAGTGTCTGTCTCTTCGACCTGGTCAGCCCATGAAATTTTCTGTTTTCCTGCAGGTGTTTCACTGGAGGAAGACACAAATTTCACTTTCTTGACCTTGACAGTAGAGTCAGTCACCTTAGGTGTATTTTCAACTTTAGGCTCAGGTGTCGGTTCAGGTAGGTCCTCTAAGTCTACTGAGTTGTCAGTTTTCTCCTGAGGCTGAGGCACATAGTTTGCATTGAAAGGTGGAGGAATTTCGTGAAAACCTAGGCCTACAGGCTTCTTAGACTGTCTTTGGGCATCTAAGACTTTTCCTAGGTTTAGGCTCGAATTCCTAAACTTTTCCAGCTTGCTATTTGCCTCTGCTACCTTAACCTTGGTCTCGGCTAGCTCTATGTCCTTATCTTTCAGACTTTTGGTCAAGGCCTCTATGTGCTCATACATAAGCTCTATCCTAACACACTGCTCACTCAGTTTGTCTTTTAGAACTATTACGTCTTGAGCATCAGCCTTAAGCTTTTCTTTTAAATCTTGTTTTATATCATTTAGGCTAGCGTTTTCAATTTTTAAATTTTCATTTTGAGCAGCTATGGTCTTATGTGAGTCTAAGACTAGATTTAACCTATCGTTAGAACTAACACATAAAGCACATAATTCACGAAATAGAGAATAAGAAAGACTAACCGTAGAGTTATCAGATTCCACGTTGGCCATCTGAGCAGCAAACTCCAGCACGGTCTGATCATTCGCCTTCTCTACCCACATCGGACTGCTGTCCCGTGTGATCTGCTCATCCACATCACAACCATTCTCCGTAACTTCAGCCATGAAGTCTCTAGCATTGGACTCAGGATGTGAACTCCAGTCATAGGTACCATCTAGCTGTCTGTCAGAAGTGACATTGGATATTAGACCCGCTAGATTGGCTTGACCAGATGAAGAACTCGGAAGGTATCTCTGTTGGGACTGATTTTGGTACTGTCCTTGATGCTGACTCTGTCCTTGGTATGTTTCTACCTTCGGTCTTTGACACTCCCTGGCGAAGTGTCCCAATCCCTGACAGTTGTAGCATTTGACCTTAGACTTATCAAACCCGATTCCCTTGTTATTCATTTGCAGATTCCTCCCAGTTCTCTTAATGAATCTTTTAACCCTCTGGGTCACCATGGCCAGTTGCCATTTAAGATCCATTTCCTCTAAGTCATCAGGGTCGACCTGATCGTAATCTTCATCCCAAAGAGCCGGATCATTGATCTTCCCTTGAACACAATTTCCATAAGCGGCCACAAACGAAGCAAGTAGATTCAGATGGTCTTCCGCTGACTTTGCGCTCATCGGCATCTTCGAATAGCTCTGACTTGTCGGTGCCTGATGGACTTGAGGTTGCGGTTCTTCCGATCTTCCTAACCCTAAGAACGCGCGATTCAGTGAGTCTTCGGACTCTGGTGGCGATGACGTTTCTCCGGTGAAAAACGCTGTAGCACTCTTTGGTTCAGCTGTCACTGATGATTTAGATGTCTTTCCAAAATACATAGCCGGATTCTGGACTTGCTCGTAATCAGTCTCAGCCTTAATCATTTCGAAGTGATATGCCCTCAACGTTCCCACAATGTCATCAAGTGATTGAGCATAATATTTGTCTTCATTAAGCTTAATCATTGCCACGTACATAGCCCATTTGGCTGGTAGGGCATCAAGAAGCTTGTTGTTCTTGTCCGTGTCCGAATACTCAATGCCATGACTTTCAAGTTCCGTTATCAGATGATAGAACCTTGTGATAATATCATCCAACTGTTCATCCTTAATAGCCTTGAAAATCGCAAACTGTTGAGTCAACAGCTCTGTACGCTTTCTACGCACCCGTGGATTACCTTCACACCTTTTCTGGAGAGACTCCCAAAGTTCCTTCGACGTCCTTTGAGTCCGAAATGTGTGCAAGATATCTTGAGGTAAAGCCATACGGATTATGGAGAAAGCTTTGTTTTCAGCTTCAAATAGTTTCTTGTCATCCTCTTTCATCATTTGATATGACAAGACCTTTTGACGGCCTTCAACCTCAGATACTGGTGGAATGTACCCTTCATCTATGCACACCCACATGCGCATATCGTTGAATCGTACAAAATCCGTAAATCTGTCCTTCCACCAGTAATAGTCCTCAACTTTCATCAGCTTTGGCGGTGCATTTGCCTTCCCAACTTCGTGATCCATCTCAAGGAATTTCTGAAGGTTTGACATCTTTTCTGAAAGAAATTGAATTTGAACTTAATTAATTTAAGTCGAAACTGATTTAGACTAACTTATTCGAATCTAGATAGATTCGCAACTAATTAAGATTTAATCTGTTGAGATTAAATTCGATTAAGTCTTAAAAGTCAGTTAGATTCGAAATTATGTCAGATTCGAACAACGCCTTAGATTCGAAGTTATGACAGATTCGAAGGATTCTTTAGATTCGAAGACCCTTAGAATCGAAGGCACAACAGAGTCGAATGACAGCAGATTCGAAGCACAGAATCGAAATAATACTAGATTCGAAATAAACTCGACACTAAACTAGACTCGAGATCCTATTCGAATGAAGCAACAGATTCGAAACAAAGTAGATTCGAAACTCTCTGAAATTGACTCGAAAGGAGCGTATTTAGGTTAGACTCGAAAATAAAGTAAAACCCTAATGACCCCTATAGATTCGAGCGCCGCAAACTCGAAAAACGGCTAACACTTTGATTTTTTGACGTTTTACAGATTAAACCACTATTTTTCAAACGAAAAAATAATGATTTCGACTAAAAACGTGAAAAACAACAAAGTGTTTCCCGAATATGAATTTGCTAAGCTCAAAACCACGTTTTTGAGAGCAAAACCGTCCAACTAGCGTCAAGAAACCTAGAATGTATCTGATGAACACGAAGAACACCAAGAACACTCCGTAGGCTCTGATACCACTTGTAAGGTCTACGACTGCAAGATCTATCTAGACGCGGATCCGTGAACGAGTGCGGAATCCTCGTTGACGGTTAGACGGACAACTCTCAACCAACGGAAACCCGGAGACTATTAGACGCTGAACGAACGACACACGAACGATCCTACGTACTAATTCTCTCCGAAACGGCACTCACCTAGCTGATAAACTCGAGATCGCCTCTTGCTTAATTCCTCACGAATTCTGCCAAAGGTCACTAATCATTTGAGTCTATCCCTAATTATAGACCCTGATTCGAGTTGTTGTGGGCCAACCTCGAATCTGGCCTAAGGCCCATTCGAATCTGTCCATCTGACAGACTCGAATCTAGCCCATTCGAATCTAAGGATACATTCGAATCTATCACAGATTCGAATGTCTTCCTTTACCTATTCGAATCTAGCCAATACACTTAAACACTTAAGTGATGAAACTTATGTTTTAACTTATGCTTGAGTTAATCTTTGACCTTTATGTTTGAACTTCTTGTAATACGTTACATCAAGTTCAAACACACAATCAATAACAGACAAACACATATTAAATATATATATCAAAATACTTGTTAATACTCAGAAGATTACCTAAACCATAATGCAGATCGATTAGACTGCTATCGTCACACAGGGTGTACCAACAATCTATCACCTTTCTCTTGTTGTTATAAACTCTGTAGGCTTTGGAGATAGCAAAGTATCCAACAAACACACCTTCATCAGCTTTGGGTTTAAACTTTGCCAGTTGGTCCCTCTGATTCAAAATGAAGCAGGGACATCCAAACACATGGAAATAGCTAATGTTTGGCTTCCTCCCTTTGATTAACTCATAGGGAGCCTTGTTGAATCTTTTCACCACCAAGGATCTATTTTGGGTGAAGCAGGCAATACAAGCAGTTTTGATTATTTCTTTTGTTTATTTGCTATTTGTTCTGAAAGCTTTTGTTAAAATAATTAAGTGTTATTCCGCAAACTTCTTAATTAAACTTTGATTCAAAGCAACAGTATTGATTTATACTCTGATAAATTCAAAATCAGTTAGTCTTGGTTAATTAGTTTTAAATCCTGACACTGAATTTCTCAAGATAGTAGAAAAATAGTTCCATTCTTCAGGCAGGATGTCCAAGAACTTGTTCACCAGAGTTAAACTGTCCTTTGTGATACCAAAGGCAACCAGCCTTTTGTGATACCAAAGGAAGAGAACTGACCAGGTTATTCCTTGCTTTTGTAACAAGAGCAACCAACCTTTTCTCTTCATCAGACCATTGAGCTTTGGCATTCTCAAAGGTTCTGATCTCAGGGGCAGCTCCTTCAACAGCAGGAGTGATAGTAGTAACCGAAGTTGGCACATAAGGACCTTCCATTACTATCTCTGGCAGTTGTACATCCAGATTCTCTAAGTAGAGCATCATTCCGCACTTCCAACCAGAGAACTTTTGATGATTGCATTTGGAGGGTTTGTCCATTGAACCATTGTCATAGTAAGAGGAGGAACTGGCAGCACTGTTGTCCATGGGAAAGTAGGGAAAATGAGAGATCTAGAGTTAACACACACTCTATCTACTCTGATACCAGTTGTAGGTCCCAAAAAGCTTCCCTAGAGTATTGTTCTAAGCTGTAGGGGGGGGGGCGGGGGAATACCACTAATTAAAACTCAACACTCTTTTCTCATGTTTGTGTATACTATTAACAAGTGTTAATTACAAACAAGCTTGACTGCGGAAAGGGTCAAGCTGAGATAACAGATACAACAGATGTTTAACTAATCTAAGACACACTCAGACTAGATACAATGAATACACTCACTTAGATGAACTCACTAATTTTACAAGACACAGATGGACAGCTTGAATATAAGCAGCCTAGACACACGTTACTGTTCTATTCAAGCAGACTTGCATGCATGGAATAACACACTTCAATGCACGATCTGAATTTCTCACTCAATCCTTAGAAGCTTCCTTTTATACTCTCACTGAGAATCTCTGTGAAGCTTTTTCATTGGACGATGAGATAGTTGAATGTATTTCCAAAAAGACAAAACAACTTTTCTGCACATTCTGAAAAAGCAAACTTGTCTTCATGTGGCAGAATCTTTGTCTATTTCTTTTTGTCTCTGTTGCGTAAGCCTTTAACCAAAAGATGAATGTCAACTTTGCATCTTTCTTCTTTTGTTAAGGCCATTTTGATATAAGAAATGGTCTGTCACCCATTTCAAATATCCTTTTGTCTTCATGTAACAGGACAGTGTAGGCAGACTTTTGCAGTTTATGTTTTCCACTTTGTCTTCGACTTATAAACTGATCTTGTAGCCAAAGACAATACTTGAGGACTTGGAAATATTCCATAAAGTGTTTAGCCTGTTCACAACTTAGAACACTTAAAATCTGTCCAAGCTGCTCAACAGAACAGAGCAGCGTAGACAGTTTATGTCCAGCCTGTTCAGCAGACAAAACAGCTTGGACAATCTGCCTTTGTTGCAAAGAATGCAACATGGTAAACAGCTTTGACTCATACTGCAAATCAATATTCAGGTTTCAATAAGGCATAAATAGGCGTTAAATTATACCTTCAAGTGCATCAAACAGGTTTGATTAAAAATCTCCCCCTAAAATGTAGAGCAGGTTTGACTGAGGGCTTTTTGTGCCTAACATTAATTATATGTTATTGTTAGTCAATAAAAGTTTAATTAGATTAATTCAGACCATCACCCCAAAATGGAATAAATATATAGTAACGATTTATTAATTAAATAAGGTTCACTTATAACTTAAATTAAATATTTTTTTTGAAATTAATAAAGGGATACAATAAAGTTATATTGATTTAACTATTGAGTAAATGATAAAGTGTAACATCCCGTTTTTAAGATAATTGCGTGTAATTAATTTTAGTGGATGATCAATTTATTATTTTAGTGTTGGTCCAATGGGATCCCGAGTAATGGATTATACGTGTCGGGTTTATGAGTTACGTGTCACCGTGTAATTATTTAGTGGATTAATTATATATTTTGGGATCGTGGAATTAATCAGGTAGAGTGGATATTAACTGTGAAAAAGTGATATTGGGTTCGGGTAAATGGGTTCGGGACCGGTTAAAATAGAGATGTATATATGTTTGTACCTTTCCTTTCTTCCTTATCCACTTGAAGAAAATCCTAAATGTGTTGTGTGTGTATTTGGGTGAGCTCCAGCAGCTAGAAGCCTTTAAAGTTTTTGAGGTTATTGTGAAAGTTTGTGTTCAGCTCCATCATCTTCATCTCTTTGGTGTTCTTGAGATCAAAGAAGGTAAGAAGCCATGACCTAAACCTCTAATTTTGTGATATGTGTTTATGGTGATGTGAGAAATTGTTAAGAGCTCATAAAAGGGAGTTAAACTACTGATTTTATGTCTTCGTGAGGCTGGAAACGAGTTGGGAGGGATTGAAACCCTCCTGGACAGAGCTGAAAGTCGAAGGACAGGGATGGCTGCAGGAGCTTGGTCGCGACGCGACCATCAGGGCGCTGCGGCGCGACTAGGGCTGGGGTGGTGCGACCAGCGCTTGAGCCGGATTTTTGCTCGAGCGTTTGGGCTGGGTTGGGGTCTCGTTGGGGTTGAGTCGGGCTTCGTTAGGATTTCGGGTCGGGCCTTGTTTGTGTTTCAGGATTTGTTTGGGATTTGTCGTCGAGTCCGGTTCGGTTAAAGTATCGTATGGGGTCGGAGTCGGTTATGGGTTATCGTGATTCTGTGATGTATATATCTTAACTGGGATTGAGATTAATAGTTGGGCTCCGTGTCTTTACAGGGACTAGTCGACAGCGAGGCGAGCCGGATCAGAGGTCGTAGGATTCAGGGATTGAGACAGACTGTCTGACAGTCAGGTGAGTACCCGAGCCTTTTTCCAAACTAGCGCTCCATTTTCCGAGTTATGTTGCATTATCTGTGTATATGGTGATATTTTGTGTACGAGACAGGGACGTGGGCTTCAGGTATGATTCTGTTCTTATATATGTGATATATGTGCATGAGATGAGATCTAGTCCAGGGATCCGTGATCAGTTCCATACGAATGGTGATTATCGATGTGTGATCGCGCGGGTTGGCTGTCCCTAACAGTCCTTGGGGCGTGTAGCTGGTTCGCGCCCGTGCTATAGGGTTTTCGCTAACCACCAATGCGCACGGTCGTTAGCCGGGAAAGTGTCCCCTCAGTGATACTGTGTGCAGGGCTTTGGATCTCATGCTGCATGTTCATACCTGAGTTATGCTGTATGTGCTATGTGTATGCATGTTATGTGTTTACTGTGCAGAGTCTAACCCTCGCGTACTCACGAGCTTCCGTGCTTACGTATTCGAGTCTACCATGTTCAGGTAACAAGAGAAGGGATCAGTATCTGGGTTTGTTGATCAGGGACTCGCTGTTATTTGAAGGTGGTTGCATCTTCCTTTGTTAGTGATTATGTTAGCGTTGACTGTGATTGCATCTTTTGGGATGTTGTAAACCAATCGCTTATATGTTAATGGTGTTTATGTGAAAGTTTAAATAATAGTGATCGGTATTACCTTATGACATATGTGTTATAGAGTTATTGCGATGTTGCCACCTGTGTATTGTATTGACGTGGCATTTCTGGGATCGGGAGGGGTGTTACATGATGGTATCAGAGCTTGTGGTTGGAAGTCTGAGTATCATTAGTGGATTGATGCTTAACTTAAACCTTGTTTCGATCCTTGGGGGGATCATTCTTGAGATTGATTTTAGTGGAATTAACTAACCTGGATTAGTGTATAACGTTGGGTGATTTATCTGTGATACTTAATTGTTGGGTTCGTGTGCAGATCAGTATGGCAGATCAAGGCGAGGGATCCGGTGTGGGTAAGTCGACGGGAGACGAGTTTATTCGCAAGTCAGAGCATTTAAAGGTTTTAACAGAGTTTTATAGGCGGCAGCGTGAGCAGGGTCAGGGTGTGGGGCCAGTTGTGCAGCCCACGGGGATTGAGTCAGGTAGTGGTATGTCATCGTCTACGCGGAGGGGTGGGTCCTTTAAGGACTTTATGGCAGGAGATCCACCCCAGTTTAGAGGTGATGGTGAGCCAGGGATGGCTATGGCTTGGGAACGTGAACTAGAGACAACCTTCCGAGTTGCGCATGTGGATTCGAGAGATATGATGGGGTATGCAACTTATCTGTTGAGGGGAGGGGCTTCCCAATGGTGGAAGTCTATAGAGTCGGCAATGACATCTTCTGCCGCTTACGCGATGACGTGGGACCAGTTCAGGGTAGTATTCGAGTTGCAGTAGATCCCAAGGGAGATGGAGTGGCGATTCCTTCATATGCAGCAGGGTGAGATGTCGATGCAGCAGTATGTGGACCGGTTTAATGAGTACTCCCAGTTTGCTACGCATATCGACACGGAGCAGCAGAAGGTCGATATGTTTATTGATGGATTGCGAACAGATATTCGAGAATTCGTTGGCCTGCATGAGACGCTTACCTTCACCAGAGATGGCCCACATCAGGGAGCGGGAGATAGCTAAGCAAAGAGAGAAGCCATCCTCTTAGAACCGACCTGTAAGGACTCCCGAGCGGTCCTTGAGAGACTGGAGGCATTCTAGAGATGATTCGAGGGAGCGACGTTCGGGCCAGCCTTCGAGAGACAGACGAGATAGAGACAGAGACAGGGAGCAGAGGTCGAGTGGACCAGAACAGAGGCAGCGGTCAGATAGTCAAAGTCAGAGGCAGAGTTCGCGGTATACAGGGCAGAGTGAGAGCAGTGTATGGCAGAGGTCTCGAGAGGGAGACAGTAGGGGAGACAGTTCAGCTGGAGATCGGGAGTGCCCGAGATGTCACCGTCGCCACAGTGGGCCGTGTGTACCCAGATGTTATCGATGCGGCCAGCGGGGTCATGTTGCCACCACATGTACTGTCCCAGAGCCGTTGTGCTTCCGTTGTGGGAGGCCGGGGCACAGAGTGAGAGAATGTCCAGAGCCGGGACCAGCGGTGCAGGGTGCGAGTTCTAGTAGGGCAAGAGCTGAGCCGTCGTCATCTAGTCGTCACGATACTAGAGAGCGGGGTTGAGTCTTTTAGGCGACTGCAGAGGAAGCTTGGGATGCTGCTGATATGGTTTCGGGTATGTATATTTGAACCTGCTTTTCGTGTGTGTCAGTTGTGGGGTGAGTCATTGGTATGTGTGTCTGTTGCGTGCAACTGCCTTGTGTGTGTTTGTGATTATGGGATCCAGTGACAGAGGTGTGGGATTGTTGCGTATGGATTATATGGGATTGTTATGTTTGGGTATATGTGTGAGAGTGAAATATATTGTGGTAAGTTGGGTTATCAGAGTTTCAGAGATGGGCATTGTGTTATGTTAGTGGATCGATCCTGTTGAGTCGTGTGAGTCATATGGCTAATCATTGTGAATGTGTTTGTGATGTGCTAGTGGGTTGATCCTATTGATAGTGGATTATCATATTGAGAGTGGATTTAATCCCCTTGTGTACTTAACCATGTCTATGAGACTGCGTTTAGTAATTCGACGGAGATGTCCGTATGTGTTGTTATAAAGTGGAATTGAGATCTATTGTGTTGGTGGATTAACTGTTATGAGGGAATAAAGACTGATGATCTGAGATTATATGCGAACCAAGTTGCTTATGAGGTGACGCCACTAGAAGACTCTGCGAATAGATGATATACCAGTTACAGATATGCGAGTTACGGAATTTAACTGAGTTATTAGTGGATTACCTAACTGTGAAGTGAAGACGTGTAATAATAATCATTGTGACATTAAGAATTCAAATGAGAATTCAACAGGGTTGTTGATAATTGAATCGAGGTGTATGAGTTAATGTTTCGTGGATTTGACGTAGGGACGTGTGCATGCGAATGGGCTTGCGATAGATTCCGAGGGCGGAATCTCTTTAAGAGGGGAGGATTTGTAACATCCCGTTTTTGAGATAATTGCGTGTAATTATTTTAGTGGATGATCAATTTATTATTTTAGTGTTGGTCCAATGAGATCCCGAGTAGTGGATTATACGTGTCGGGTTTATGAGTTACGTGTCACCGTGTAATTAATTTAGTGGATTAATTATATATTTTGGGTTCATGGAATTAATCGGGTTGAGTGGATATTAACTGTGAAAAAGTGATATCGGGTTTGGGTTAATGGGTTCGGGACCGGTTAAAATAGAGACGTATATATGTTTGTGCCTTTCCTTTCTTCCTTATCCACTTGAAGAAAATCCTAAAGGTGTTGCGTGTTTATTTGGGTGAGCTCCAGCAGCTAGAAGCCTTCAATTTTTTGAGGTGATTGTGAAAGTTTGGGTTCAGCTCCGTCATCTTCATCTCTTTGGTGTTCTTGAGCTCAAAGAAGGTAAGAAGCCATGAACTAAACCTCTAATTTTGTGATATGTTTTTATGGTGATGTGAGTAATTGTTAAGAGCTCATAAAAGGGAGTTATACTACTGAATTTGTGTCTTCGTGAGGCTGGAAACGAGTTGGGAGGGATTGAAACCCTCCTGGACAGAGCTAAAAGTCGAAGGTCAGGGATGGCTGCAAGAGCTTGGTCGCGGTGCGACCATCAGGGCGCCGCGGCGCGACTATGGCTGGGGCGGTGCGACCAGCGCTTTAGCCGCATTTTTACTCGAGCGTTTGGGCTGGGTTGGGGTCTCGTTGGGGTTGCTTTCGAGTCGGGCTTCGTTAGGATTTCGGGTCGGGCCTTGTTTGGGTTTCAGGATTTGTTTGGGATTGGTCGTCGAGTGCGGTTCGGTTAAAGTATCGTATGGGGTCCAAGTCGGTTATGGGTTATCCTGATTCTGTGATTTATGTTAATTGGGATTGAGATTAATAGTTGGGCTCTGTGTGTTTATAGTGACAAGTCGACATTGAGGCGAGCCGGATCAGAGGTCGTAGGTTCAGGGATTGAGACGGACTGTCTGACAGTCAGGTGAGTACCCGAGCCTTTTTCCAAACGAGCGCTTCATTTTCCGAGTTATGTTGCGTTATGTGTGTATATAGTGATATTTTGTGTACGAGACAGGGACGTGGGCTTCAGGTATGATTCTGTTCTTATATTTGTGATATATGTGCATGAGATGAGATCCAGTTCAGGGGTTCGTGATGAGTTCCATACGGACGGTGATTCGCGATGTGTGATCGCGCGGGTTGGCTGTCCCTAACAGTCCTTGGGGCGTGTATACACGGCAGGGCCTGTAGCCGGTTCGCGCCCGCGCTACAGGGTGTTCGCTAACCACCGGTGGGCACGATCATTAGCCGGGGAAGTGTCCCCTCAGTGATACTGTGTGCAGGGCTTTGGATCTCATGCTGCGTGTTCATACCTGAGTTATGTTGCTGATTGCCAGGGATAGGGATTGTGATGTTTGTATGTGCTATGTGTATGCATGTTATGTGTTTACTGTGCAGAGTCTAACCCTCGGGTACTCACGAGCTTCCGAGCTTACGTATTCGAGTCTACCATGTTCAGGGAATTAGAGAAGGGATCAGTAGCTGGGTTTGTTGATCAGGAACTCGCTGTTAATGGAAGGTTGTTGCATCTACCTTTGTTAGTGATTATGTTAGTGTTGACTGTGATTGCATCTTTTGGGATGTTGTAAACCAGTCGCTTATATGTTAATGGTGTTTATGTGAAAGTTTAAACTAATAGTGATCGTTATTACTGTCTGACATATGTGTTATAGAGTTAGTGCGATGTTGCCACCTTTGTATTGTATTGACGTGGCATTTCTAGGATCGGGAGGGGTGTTACATAAAGTTATATTCGTTTGTGTTTGTTTAAATGTTCATTTATATTCGTTCGTTTATGTTCCTTTAACAATTGTTACCATTCGATTATGAGTTAAATGAATGAACATAAACAAACACATAGAATATCAATTTCTTGACGAACGAACATTAGCTATTAAATCTCGTGTTCATTTATGTTCTTGTTCGTTTATTTGTTCAGTTAAAGTTAAACGAACGAACATAAACATACCATCGTTTGTGTTCATTTGGTTCGTTTACAGCTTTTCAACATTAATATTGAATGACAAAACAAAACTTAATATATTACTTACCGGATCGAAAAATAAATGTCCCTCGATGTTTGATGCCCTGGGTCGTAGCCCGCGTGGCCCCCTATAGGGTCGGCCCTGCATTGTAATCATTTCTACTCTCAATATAATCATTCGGTTGTGTATGATTCCAATTTGTGTTCTTATATTTTGATCTGAATTGCTTATAGATTTTGAAATAACTAAATCACATAATTAATTATTAGAATACCAATTCGATTAATAATGATTAATTAAACATTTTAAGTTGAATAAACAATAAGTGCAACCAAACTTAATAACTATTAAATACTAAAGTATGTAATAAATAAGATAGTGGGATTGGGTAACTAGAAGACCAACCTAGCTAAGTTCTATCGATATCCTAATTTAAGTTCATTCTTATAGACCGGATTGTGTTATTATGATTATGATGTTTTGAGATATTCAAATTGGGCATTTGTTATGCGTGAACCCTAGACAGTAGACATGAGATAGGATTACCGAGTGGAATGTGGGCCTTTGGGCATTTGTTATGATTACGATATTTTGAAATATTCAAAGATGGACTACAATCTTCTAAGCGAATATGGCTAATCTATCATGTTATAATGGATCATGTTTTACCTTAACAAGCATTAGTTGTTACTATCAGGTTACAGTGAATCATATTGGGCCTTAACAAATAATTATTTTTCATGTAGGTAATTAAAATATGTTATAAAAGGGTCATCAGACGTTAACCAACATTAGTGGTTCTTATCAGTGTATACTAAACTAATTTAGGTCACAACATATTATAACGGGCCATGTTGGGCCTTGACAACTACTAATTGTTCATTTAAATTCATAACAATTTATAATAGGTATTGTTTATTTAAATGAAACATGTTGGACCTTAACAAACATAAGAGTTGATATCAAGTTAAAATAATCCTTGTTAGGCCTTCACAAATGTTAGTTGTTCCTATTATGTGATATAACCTGTTATAATGGACCATATAGGACATTAACAAATACTTATTGATCATCTAGGTTATAACAAATTATAATGAGTTACATTTTACATTAACTAACATTAGGGATTCTTATAAGTTTATAATAAGTTATAATGGGTCATATTTGACATTCATAAGTATTTTTTGTTTAATGTCATAACATTTATAGTTACTTATGTTGAATCGTAACAAGTAGTTATTGTTCATTTAATGTTATGGTCGATTATATATGTAGGTCCCGATAGGTTTCCCAAGTGTATAGCTCTAAGCCGTAGAGGGGGGGGGGGTGAATACAACAATTTAAAACTTAAACACTCTTTTCTCAATGTTTGTATGTATTATCAACAAAAGTTAATTACAAACAAGCTTGAATGCGGAAAGGTTCAAGCTGAGATGACAGATACAACAGTTTGTCAACTAATCTAAAACACACTCAGACTAGTTACAATGATTACTCTCACTTAGAGGCACTCACTGTTTTTACAAGACTCAGATGGACAGCTTAATAGCTTATACATGAACAGCTTAGACACACTCTACTGTTTTATATAAGCAGACTTGCATGCATGGAATAACACACTTCAATGCACGTACTGATTGTCACACTCTTGATATCTCATTATCCTTAGAAGCTTCCTTTTATACTCAAAAGGAGAATCTCAGTGAAGCTTCCTCATTGGACAGATGAGATAGTGAAGAGTCTTTCCAAAAGGACAAAACACCTTTCTGCACGTTCTGATAAAGTATCTTTGTATTCACATGGCAGAATCTTTGTCTCTTCGTTTTTGTCACTGTTGCATACGGCTTTAACCAAAAGAGGAATGCCAACTTTGCATCTTTCTTCTTTTGCTAACGCCATTTTGATATAAGAAAAGGTCTGTCACCCTTTTCAAAAATCTGTTTGTCTTCATGTGACAGAACAGCGTGAGCAGGCTGTGCAATTCTGTTTGCAACTTTGTCTTCGACTTGTAAACTGATCTTGTAGCCAAAAACAATACATGAGGACTTGGAAACATATTCCATAAAGTGTTTAACCTGTTCACAAAGAACAGGTTCTGTTCACAAAGAACAGAACACTTGAAAACTGCCCAAGCTGCTCAAGAGAACAGAGCAGCGTAGACAGTTTATGCCCAGCCTGTTCAGCAGACAGACCAGCTTGGACAAACTGTATTTGTTGCAACGAATGCAACGTGGTAAACAGCTTTGGGCTGATATTGCAAATCACTTTCAGGTTTCAATAAGGCATATAACAGGCCTTAAATTCAACCTTCAAATGCATCAACAGGTTTGATTAAAAATCTCCCCCTCAGATGTACAGCAGGTTTGACTGAGGCCTTTTTGTGCCTAACAATCTCCCCCTATTTGCAATAATCAGTCTAAGCTGATTTAATCAATAATCACTATACATTTTTACAATACATCTTGCTGAAAGGAAATTACAACATTTAAGTAAAGTAAAAGATCAGTTTATATATACTAATTTTGATTACATAGAAACAACACATGTATTTACAAGAGTACAACTAATGTACTAATGTATATTACAACTGATGTAAATAAGCAAAGTTACAACATATGTAACAAAGTACAACTAATGTACAAAAAGTTCAACACTTTGGACTGTTGATTTTGGGAGCAGATAATGGCAAGCCTGTCCAACAGATGGACAGCTTCCATTCTTCACCTACCCTGATGGTAGATGGACTTCACTCCAGTGGAGGTGGTCCTTCAAACATCTTTCAAAGATCATCCCTTGTTTCCTCCAAATCTTGGATTTCAACTCTGAGGATTATAAACTTGGGATCTTGAAGTTCACCTCTCTCATAAAAGCCTCTGAGCTGATCCAAGACGGCTGCTCTCCACCTGCTTGATTGCCTGAATGAAGCTGCAAGTCTGAAGGCTGCAAGCTGTCTCAGATCCACCTTGTATAGATCTGATGCTCTCTGAAAGCATTTCTTCTGTGTTAAGGGATCTACAAAAAATGCCCCCAACTCAGGTTCTTCAATTATCTTGCCTTCTTCAAACTCTACTCCACCGGGCAGGCTGTAGTCAATTCCTTTCATCTCAACAGCATAATCACCATGTTCAATTAAGATGAGGAGTTGTTCCAGCTCAGTATCCTTTCTTGTCCTCTTGGCCTTTATTTTGGGGTATGTCACAGAGACACCCTCACTGACTTCTTTTGAGATCAGGCCAAGATCCTGCACTCTCTCAATCAGCTTCTTAATATATGCCCTGATAGTCTTAGCCGTTTCTGACTTAGATTGGCTCCGGGCAACTGCCAGCTCAACCCATTCCCTGTACCCCAT
The DNA here is from genome assembly GCA_020465985.1 of Centrapalus pauciflorus. Lineage (NCBI taxonomy): Eukaryota > Viridiplantae > Streptophyta > Magnoliopsida > Asterales > Asteraceae > Centrapalus > Centrapalus pauciflorus. The sequence continues at coordinate 459,470 of JAANYP010004473.1, read as the reverse complement.
CTGTGCAACATCAGTGTAGTCATAAGTTTCCAGTTCTGAGCCTGTTGCACCCATTCTGGTTATCTACAATTTCCACTATTTTCCATTTCTTGCTATGGGGACAGCTTTGACAATTGCTTCCTTGGCAAGCCTTCTATCAGCAACATACTGAAACTTTTTCCTTGCTAAGTTGTCAAAAATGGAACTGGGCCCTTGCAGAGGATGCTTGTTTTGGTTTGGTCACAGAGACCTGAGCACCCACTTCCTTTTCAACTTCCTTCTCACCAGCTGATCCCTTAGCAGCTTCCATCAGTTTCTTTTGCACATCCAGAGAGGGCATTTTGATTTTGCTTGCCTCTTGAAGTGCAAAAGTTCTGGCAGCTTTGGCAGAGGCTTCTTGTTTTCTTAGTGCTTCCAGGGCTTGAAGCTGTTCATCTCTGAACTCAAAGTATTTATCCATGGGAAGACCCATTTCCATTGCCCTCGCTTTGTGAAACTTTAACTCTGCTGCTTTCTGCTGTTCAGGATCAATTGCTGCTTTTTCTTTTCCTTTAGCTGTTGTAGTGATAACAGCCTCAGGTGTATCTTCCTCTTCTTCTTCTTCTAGAATAAGATGTCTTCTTCTGCTGCTTGGCCTGTCCTCAGGAATGAATCCCTCTCCCTTAGACTTAGCAGGGTTTGGAGATTCAGCCTGAGTAGGCTGAGCAGCTTGAGAGGCACCTTCCATTGTACCTGTTGCAGATGCTCCTGCTGGTTGACCAGTAGGTACTGATTTCTCCTTAGGAGAAGAAGTTTTCTCCCCCTTTGACTTAGTCTTCGAGGCAGATGACTTCTCCCCCTTTGAAGGAGATGGACCAGCACCTTCAACACCTGGTCTGCCTGAAGACATGAAGTCAGCAGGCTTGCCAGTAGTTTTGGCAGTAGGCTTGGGACCAACCAGGCTATGCACTAAGAAAGCCAGGTTGTCCTTTACCTCTGTAAGATGGGAAAGACAGGTTTGAAGAGATGATGATTGGGAATCAGCAAAGGTGGTCAGCTTGAGAAGATTTTCCCTATCAGAAGCTGTGAATAGCAAACTTTGAAGTTGTGCAAGATGTAGTTCAAGGGAATCTTGCACATCAGCAAGCTTTGTTGACACAGAATTTGAGGGAGAGGCAATTAATGTGTTTAAGCTGGCCAGAGTGGCAGGAAGTGTAGAATTGCAAGAAGTGAGGAGAGATGACAGCTGTTGAGATATGGCTGTTATTGAGGACACAGAGTCCTGTTGAAGTGAAAGAATGGAGGAAAGGGAAGTGGAAACATTTTGCAGTGGTGCAGTGAGTGCAAGCAGCTGTGACGAGTTGTCAGATTGTGGAGTGGCTGGGAAGGAATCCTTGAACATATCAAAGAATCCCCTAAGCTGTGCAGACACAGAGTCTGAAATAAGAGAGGGTAGAGAGGACATGGAGGTTTCTAAAGAACCAACTTTGTTGGTCAACAAAGAGAGCTGATCCTTCAAAGGCAGGTCTTTAGGGGATGGAGGTGTATGAGTGGATTGTTTGAAGTGAGTAGAGGGTGAGGATGAAGATGAGACTGGTGTATGGGGAGGTGATGTAGAAGGAAGGGGTATGATGGAAAGAAGCTCCATAGCCTGGGCAAAAGTGATGGTGCCCAGTTTGGAGGGATCAATGGGTCCTTCAGCAGTGGCAGTAGCTGGATCATCAGGAGAGGGGGTAGAGGATGGTTGCCTTTCAGACACTGCTTGTTTTACAGCACCTTCATTAAGGCCAGTGGTGGTTCCCTCTGCAGCACCTTGGTTTAAAGGTACCTCATCATGGGGAGATGGGATTTGCATTTCAACATCAGCAGTGGTGAAACCTGCTAATGGAGTTTGTAGTATGGGAGTAGCCTCACCAAAGGGATGTTCTGTTCCCTGAGGTTCATCAGCTTGAGTTGTGGATCCTTCAGCAGCTGTTTGGTGTAGAACAGCTGCATTATGAGGAGCAGAAGTTTGAGGCTGATCTGCTGGTTGGTCTAAGACAGCGAGGTGGACACCTCGTGCAGACTCAGGGTGTAGAGAAGTATGAGGTGGGGACAGTGTGGACTCAGTATGGAGTGGAGAGAACTCCTGTCTTTCAATATTCTCAGCCTGTTGGGAGGCTGGAATAGTTGATGTGGCTGTCTCGGTTAGTACAACTGGCTCGTGTTGGGAGGAACCAGAGGGTCTAGGCTGACTAGGGGTAGACACAGGTTGGAGTGAAGCAGGCTCCAATTGTGCTGAACCTTCTCCCAAAATAGGAGAGGCAGCAGGGGTTGCTTCTTTTTCAACTGAACCCTGTTGAGAGGGAACAGAGGGGCTAGTTTGGGTTGTTGTGGTTGTTGGTTTCTTTTTGGCGATGGATTTGTGATGGTATAGTAGGTGAGATGAGGTGGGTGATTTTGGAGAGGAGATGAGAAGTTCAGACTGGACAGGTTTGGAGACTGGGTCAGAAATAGGAGGGTTGGCCTGTTCCATAGTCTCAGGTGCCACAGAGGCTTCAGGTTCAACGAATGAACCAGGGTGAGGAGTCTGCTCCCCCTCAGCCACAGAGGCTGAGGATGCAAACTCAGACTGAGCTGTTTTGGACCTCTTGTGGATAGGCCCAGCTTCAGTGGTTTCCAGGGTCCTTTTAACGAGCTTGGCCCTGGCTTTGGATTTTCCTTTGGGAGCAGTTTTAGGATCCACCCTCACATCAGAGGGTCCTTCCACCAATCCTAACAGCCTCTTCATTGGAGTAGAGAGAGGAGGCTCATTTGGGAGAACCGGAGTATAGAAAACTCTATTCCCTATTACAGGGAATGCAACAGTATGAAGTAAAAGGTTGAGAGTTATACAAATGCTCACCACAAATATGCTTGAAGATGAGGCTCAGAAACTTGGGATATCGAACAACAGCTGGTCGTGTCTCATGCTGCACCAGGTTCCTCAAATTCATTAAAATCCACTTAGCCATGTCTATTGTAGTTCCATCCACAAGCTGCAGAACTACAGGAATTTCATCACGGCTCAGTTGGTCAAAGGAACCAACTTTGCTGCTGAAGCACATTACCACAGAGGCGAATAAGAAGCTGTAAGTAGGAGACAAATCCTTTCTGAACAGCGTTGCTCCAACTTTTGGTTCTGCTACACCACAGAAGTGCATCAGATTCTTCATCTGTTCATCTTCAGGCTGTGCTGATCATATTGTTCAACCACAGGGAGTCGAAGAACTTCCCTAAGCAGACGAGTGTTGATCTCAATGGTCTGAGTCCCATTGAGTATGGTGCCCTCGATGACTTTGGTATCTGGTTTGTAGGCACAGGTGTACCAGAACTCATACACCATCTCCTGGTACATGACACCAGGAGTTGCAGTCATGGCGTAGTTCAACGGATGAACTTTCAAAAACTCCACAATTTGGTCATAGCTTTTGCCCACATAGTTTTTGGGGATTGTGAGGTTGGCAATGTAGTTAGTGGGTTTCAGTGTTAGCATTGTGGTGACTGATGAGTGTTTCTGTACATCATCACCAACAAATACTGGTAGAATGGGGTTGTTGTTGTGAGCCATATTGGGAAGTAGTGAAAGAAACAGAAGCACAGGACACTTAGTCGATATTTAGGGTTTTTGGGAAGTTTATGGAAGTAGTGAGGAAGACGAAGATGAAACAGTAGGGGTATTTATAGGATTTGAATGTGAGTGGGTATGAGAGAGAAACATTTGGGCGGTTGATTTGAAAAAGTCGTTAACGGAAAACGGAACGGTTGTCCATGTCAGACCGTTTGTCAGACCACTTGAGCCCTTTTTAATCACTAACACACGAAACCCACATTATCCGCAGTAATTAAGTTAATTAAAAACAAAAATTAAGTAACTTAATTGTGAATAAAAGTAATTAAACTGATGGTCTAAGCTGATGGTCAAACCTGTGATGAGCAAAGTCATCACAAGCTGTTCACTCTTCAAGCTGTTCCTTCAACCTGTTCAGCTATGTAACAACAGGTTCTGTTCAATAGCTGATCAGGTTACAAGACAATGCCTTGTATGACAGATTGAAAGAGTGAGCAGGGTGGAGATTTGATAATCAGATCAGGCTTGACATATAAGCTGTTGTTGTCAAACCAGCTATATGCCCAAGCTGTTCAAGTTGTGTAGAAGACGACTAAGTATAGATCAAGCATAGTCTGTTCTTTCTAAGCTGCTCTGAAAGAACTTGAGCAGTGTGGGACATATAAAGTCTTAGAACATTAAGGACACTTAGTCACTTTTGTTTAACATGCCCAGCTTGCTGACAAGGTAATTAAACCTGTTTTCATCAAGAGGTTTGGTGAAAATGTCTGCAAGCTGTTCATTAGTGGAAATAAAACTTACCTCCACATTACCTTTTTGAATGTGATCTCTGATAAAGTGATGTCTGACTTCTATATGCTTTGTTCTGGAGTGAAACACTGGATTGTTGGATATAGCTATGGCACTTGTATTATCACACAGAATAGGAGTTTTCCTATATACAAGGCCATAGTCTTCAAAGCTGATGTTGCATCCATAGAATCTTCCCACAACAGCTTCTAGCAGCAATGTACTCAGCTTCAGCAGTAGAAGTAGACACTGAGTTCTGCTTCTTGCTACACCAACTTATCAACTTACCACCAAGGAGTTGACATCCACCTGTTGTGCTTTTCCTGTCTAGCCTGCAACCTGCAAAATCAGAATCTGAATAACCTGCTAGTTCAAGGCTTGAGTCTTTGGGATACCAAAGACCCAAACCAGGTGTACCCTTAAGGTATCTAAAGATTTTTTTTACAGTAGCTAGATGTGATTCTTTTGGATCATCTTGGAACCTAGCACATAAACAAGTAGCAAACATAATATCAGGTCTACTAGCAGTTAAATACATCAAGCTCCCAATCATGCCTTTGTAAGCTGTTACTGAAACAGCTTTGCCACTGGCATCTGCATCCAACTTTGCATTGGTTGCCATTGGGGTTTTAATAGGAGAACTTTGATCAAATTTAAACTTTTTCAGTAGATCTAAAGTATACTTTCTTTTATTAATAAAAATTCCATTTGAGGTTTGTTTAACCTGTAATCCTAAAAAGAAAGTTAGTTCACCCATCATACTCATTTCATATTTGGATTTCATGAGTAATGAAAAATTCTTGCATAACTGCTCATTGGTAGAACCAAATATTATGTCATCCACATAAATTTGAACAAGCATAAAATCAGACTTCACCTTCTTTATGAACAATGTGGTATCTACTTTACCTCTGGAATACCCATTGCTCATAAGGAAATCCGTAAGAGCGTCATACCAGGCTCTAGGGGCTTGTTTTAGACCATAGAGGGCTTTGTCCAACTTATAGACAAAACCTGGATGATGTTCATTCTCAAAACCTGGAGGCTGCTTGACATAAACTTCTTCTTGCAGCTTCCCATTCAAGAATGCACTCTTCACATCCATTTGGAATACCTTTATGCTCTTATGAGCAGCGTAGGCTAGAAACAAACGAAATGCCTCCAGCCTGGCCATAGGAGCAAATGTTTCATCATAGTCAATTCCTTCTTCCTATCTATAGCCCTGAGCAACAAGTCTTGCCTTATTTCTAATGACATGACCTTGTTCATCCATCTTGTTCCTGGAAACCCATTTAGTGCCAATTATAGTTCTACCTTTAGGAGCAGGGACCAGCTTCCATACCTTGTTTCTTTCAAACTGATTGAGTTCCTCTTGCATGGCAGTGATCCAATTGGCATCTTTAAGTGCTTCATCCACTTTCTTTGGCTCCATTAGGGACACAAAGCTAGAGAACATACAGAAGTTCCCAAAGCTGTCCCACCTTGTTTGTACCCCTTTGTTGATGTCACCAATTATTTGGTCATTGGGGTGACATCTGATCCACTTAGGATCATTCTTCAATGAGGATTCTCCTGAGTTGTTAGCATCTTCAGCAGGTCCTGTTGAACAGCTCTCAAGATTTTCAGACACACTGTTGTCTTGAGCCTGTTCACTTGTTGAACATGACTGACCACCGTTGAACATATTAGTAGAGGATCCAGGAAAGTCAGCATTGATTGGTTCAGGACATGTAGTTGTAATTACGTCAGTACACTTATTCACACAAGGTATATTGACATAATCATCATCATGCCCATCATGATTAACAGGTTCCACACTGGATATAGTGGAAGCTTTTGAGTCCTCTTCCCTGTTTGAATGCATGAGATCATCAAAGTTGAATTCTCCTGAAACTGATTCAGGAACAGCTTTGATGGAAGCATTCTTGGACTATTCAAAGGTGACATTTATAGATTCATCTATCACCCTTCTTTTGTTGTTGTACACTCTGTAGGCTTTAGAGATAGCAGAGTAACCAACAAACACACCTTCATCAGCTTTTAGTTCAAACTTTTCCAGTTGATCCCTTTGATTCAGAATGAAGCAGGGACATCCAAACACATGGAAGTAGCTAAGATTTGGCCTCCTCCCTTTGAGCGGCTTATAGGGAGTCTTGTTGAACCTTTTCACCACTAAGGATCTGTTTTGGGTGAAGCAAGCAGTGTTGACAGCTTCAACCCAGAATGATGAAGGTAAACCTGATGCACACAGCATGCTTCTAGCAGCAATGAGGGTTCTGTTTCTCCTTTCAGCAACTCCGTTTTGTTGTGGAGTTCTTACGGCTGAAAAGTTTTGTGAGATCCCTTTTTCTTCACAGAAGTCTTCAAGAGTACTGTTTCTGAACTCAGTACCATGATCACTTCTAAGCTGCTTTACTTGAACAGAGTTCAGCATTTCCATCTTTTTGACAAATCCAATGATTTCTCTAGCAGCCTCTCCTTTGTTCTTCAATAAAATTACCCATGTAAACCTGGAGAACTCATCAACCATTACTAGAGTGTATCTTCTTCCTACTAGACTTGGGACATTGACAGGTCCAAACAAGTCCATGTGGATTAAAAAGAGAGGAGTATCAATAAAAAAATTATGCTTGGATTTAAAAGATTATTTCCTCTACTTGCCTTTCTCACAAGCTGTGCAAATTTTATCCTTAACAAAAGTCACTGAAGGCAAACCTGTTACCAGCTCTTTCTTACAGAGTTTGTTGATATTCTTGAAGTTCAGGTGTGACAGCCTTTTGTGCCATAACCAGTTTAGGTCTGCATTTGTTCTTGTGAGAAAACTGCTTTCAGTTGTGGGATCAGCAGATTTCATATCCACAACATATACACCTTTCTTCCGTTGAGCACACATCACAACTTTGCCTTGGGGATCCAATATGTAACCCAGGTGCTCATCAAAGTTAACCTTGTAGCCAGCATCACACAGTTGACTTATGCTTACAAGGTTATGTTTCAGCCCAACCACATAGGCTACTCTTTTGAACACTGCAGCACCAGCTTTAAGAGTTCCATATCCCTCAGTGGATCCCTGTACATTGTCACCAAAAGTGACTTTTGGCCCTTTTTCAGGCCATAGATCATTCAGCAGGTCCTTGCAACCTGTCATGTGCCCTGAGCAGCCACTGTCCAAGTACCAAACCTGGGATGGTTGTTTGTCCTGTAGAAGGTCATAGGAAAATATTAGTTACATTTAGGGGAACTCATCATAGTGATGAGTTCTCCTACTTCATCAACATGTGTTGATGGGCTAGTAATATCCACATTAATATTTCCTATTTGAATGGTATCAGTTTGGATACCACTCTCATTGACTAAGTTACTTCGAACACTGCTTGTTTTAGCAATGATGGAACTAGCAGAGTCAACAGGCCTCATGTCCTTAGTTTCAGGACAGTCTTTGGCCATGTATGTCTTCTTCCCACATTTATAGCATTTTCTCTTTTTGGCCTTTTTGGAAGAGGAGCTTGCAGAAACACATTCTGAATTATTTCTGTTGATTTTATCAGCAGGTTTAGCAAACTTATTACTATTTTTCGATAAATCAACAGAGTGGGTGGTTGGCATAATAGCAACAGCTTTGCCTGTTTCTTCTTTCCTCTTTTTGGGAGGACAGATGTCAAAAACAGGAAGCTTGATTGGTTTTTAACCTTCCACAGGTTTGGGAAACTTATTTCCAGATTTCTCAGGTTGAGCAATGGCTTTGCCTTTGCCCTTACTGAGATGTGATTGATGCTGCCTATCAGCATAATCACTGTTTCTGGTTTTGAAAGACTTATTTTCATTTATAACAAGTTTTCTACTATGATTTGAAAACTTATTTGAAACCACAGCAGATTTGCTTTCAACGTGAGACTTACCCTAGTTGAAAGTAGGCTGCTTACCTCTTGAAAACTTATTTTCAAAATGTTTAGCATCAAAAGGATTAACATGTCTCTTACCATCAGCTTTGGACCCAGAGCCTGTTTTGTCAACAGGTTTGGTGTCCACCGCTGCAGCTTGAGCATGTTTTCCTTTCCTTTGCTTGTGTGAATTAGCAGAGCACTTAGCAGGCTGATTTGATGGAGAACCCATTCCATCATCAGCTTTTGGGCCTTTTTCACACAAGCTGTCAGTATTTTGAGGCCTGACAAACCTGTTTGTTGAGACCAGCTTTCCATTAACTTTCTGGATGAAAGTACTGGGAAGCTCACTAAGAGTGGATAAGTCATCTTTCAGATTATTGATCTCAACAATAGAAGCTGTTGTGTCAAGATCCCCTCCAAGATAGGCTTGGATTTGTGCAGGGATCTGCTGACTTATGCAATGGCTGACTTTTTGTGCTGATTGGCACCAAGAGTCAACTATCTTTTGAAGCTTTGCATGTTTGACATCTGTTTCTCTCTTTTCTTCTAGTAAAATAGAGTTGATGTGTTTTAGTTCATCAAGCTCAATTTCCAACTTATGGAAACTGTCTAGTTTACTAGATTTAATTTCAAGATCAGTTTTAAGCTTAGAGATTTTAGATATTAAAACATTATGCTTCTCACCAGCAGCTTTTAAATCAACCAGCATAAATTCAAACATTTTTACTTTTTCATCTGAACTGTAAGCCATAAAATTTTGTACCTTGTACATCATTGTAGGGTTCCAATTCTCCAAGCTGCTGAAGGCTTCAGCTTCAGCCAAGTCCTGTTTGAAGCTGCTAGTTAATGGGACATCAGTTTTGGCCATCAGACAATTGTTGTCTTCTTCATCTGAGGATGAATCAGACTCCTCCCAGTCACATGTCTCTGCCATCAGTCCCTTTTGCTTGTTGGAAGCCACTGAGTTTTCCAACATTTTCAGCTTTGCCATGGCCATAAGGTACTTAACCCCGTAGCCATCGTCCCTGTTAGTCTTGTATGGTTTGGAAGACTGTCCAACAACTTTTGACACACAGTTAGCAGCTATATGGTCAGCTTTGCCACATTTGAAGCACTCAGCTTTAGATTTATCAAATGCCTTCTTCTTGGCAGCATTTGAGTTTCCCTGCAGCATATTTCTTCCAAACCTCTTCTTGTTGAACCTTTTGACAAGCATGGCTATCATTTGCTCATCATCAAGCTCAGCAAGATCTGCACTGTCTTCCTTATCAGACATTTCCTCTCTTTCATCATCAGCCTGTTGATCAGATTGTGTGAACACATCACACTCCTGTCCAACAGGTTGTCTCACGCTGGCCACTAAGGCAGCACCTCTCTTGGACATTTCCAAGGCATTTCTCTTCTGCTGCCTTGACTGCTCATCATTTAGTAAAGATCCATATAAGTTTACCAGATCCATACCTTTGATGGTACCTGAGTTTCTCAAGATGGTGGAAAAGTAGTTCCATTCTTCAGGTAGGATGTCCAAGAACTTGTTCACCAGGGTTAGGCTGTCCTTAGTGATCCCAACAGCTTTGAGATCATTAACAAGAGCAGTAAACCTGGTGTAGGTTTCTGTGAGTGTCTCCTTTGGTTTTGTAAAGAAGAGTTCATACTTTCTAACAAGATTATTAATCCTGTTGTCCAGTGTGATTGTGGGTCCATCATAGACGGTACACAAAGTATCACACATCTCCTTTGCAGTCTTCATCTTCTCAACCTGTTTGAACACATCATCAGGCAGAGAGATAACCAGGTTATTCCTGGCTTTTGCATCCAGAGCAACCAGTCTTTTGTCTTCATCAGACCATTGAGCTTTGGCCTTCTCAAAGGTTCTGATTTCAGGGGCTGCTCCTTCAACAGCAGGAGTTATGGTAGTAATAGAAGTTGGCACATATGGACCTTCTATTACTATCTATGGTAATTGTACATCCAGATTCTCTAAATAGAGCATCATTCTGCACTTCCAGCCAGAGAAGTTCTGATGATTGAACTTTGGGGGTTTGGCCATTGACCCATTGTCATAGTAAGAGGAACTTGCAGAACTGTTGTCCATGGAAACGTAGGGAGAATGAGAGATCTTAGAGATGACACACACTCTAACACTGCTCTGATACCAGTTGTAGGTCCCAAAAGGTTTCCCAAGTGTATAGCTCTAAGCTGTAGAGGGGGGGGGGGGTGAATACAACTATTTAAAACTTAAAAACTCTTATCTCAATGTTTGTATGTATTATCAACAAAAGTTAATTACAAACAAGATTGAATGCGGAAAGGTTCAAGCTGAGATGACAGATACAACAGTTTGTTAACTAATCTAAAACACACTCAGACTAGTTACAATGATTACTCTCACTTAGAAGCACTCACTGTTTTTACAAGACTCAGATTGACAGCTTATACACGAAGAGCTTAGACACACTCTACTGTTTTATATAAGCAGACTTGCATGCATGGAATAACACACTTCAATGCACGTACTGATTGTCACACTCTTAATTGTTTCATTATCCTTAGAAGCTTCCTTTTATACCCAAAAGGAGAATCTCAGTGAAGCTTCCTCATTGGACAGATGAGATAGTGGAGAGTCTTTCCAAAAAGACAAAACACCTTTATGCATGTTCTGAAAAAGTATCTTTGTCTTCACATGGCAGAATCTTTGTCTTTTCCTTTTTGTCACTGTTGCATACGGCTTTAACCAAAAGAGGAATGTCAACTTTGCATCTTTCTTCTTTTGTTAATGTCATTCTGATAAAAGAAAAGGTATGTCACCCTTTTCAAATATCTGTTTGTATTCATGTAACAGAACAGCGTGAGCAGGCTGTGCAGTTCTGTTTTCCACTTTGTCTTCGAGTTGTAAACTGATCTTGTAGCCAAAAACAATCCATGAGAACTTGGAAACAAATTCCATAAAGTGTTTAACCTGTTCACAAAGAATAGGTTCTGTTCACAAAGAACAGAACACTTGAAAATTGCCCAAGCTTCTCAAAGGAACAGAGCAGCGTAGACAGTTTATGCCCAGCCTGTTCAGCAGACAGAACAGCTTGGACAAACTGTCTTTGTTGCAACGAATGCAACATGGTAAACAGCTTTGGGCTGATATTGCAAATCACTTTCAGGTTTCAATAAGGAATATAACAGGCCTTAAATTCAACCTTCAAATGCATCAACAGGTTTGATTAAAAATCTCCCCCTCAGATGTACAGCAGGTTTGACTGAGGCCTTTTTGTGCCTAACAAGAACATTTAAATAAAACATCATGATATATATATATATATATATATATATATATATATATATATATATATATATATATATATATATATATATATATATATATATATATATATATATATATATTATTTGTTTAAAAAGTAAATCATTACCTATTAATATCAACCGAATACAACTAGTTTATATTTTTGATTCTAACATGTATATGGACGTGTGTATTTGAATTGTATTCATATTTAATGATCTATTTTTTTGGAAAATGGAAAACACAATGTTTCTGAGGGATTACCGATGAATTACCGACAGAATTACCAACGGATTACCGATAAAAGACATACCGAGAGCATACCGAGGGAATGTTTTCGAGGGATTACCGACGGAATATTTTACCGAGGGATTTCTGAGTGCTTACCGAGGGAATGTTACCGACGGAAAACCGAGAGACGTGTTTACCGACGGATTACCGACAACAAATTTATCCGTTAGTAATCATCGGTAAACGCTCGGCATTAGCGACGAAATAGCGAGAGATTTTGTCCATCGGAAATTTCGTTGGTATACCCTCGGTGTTCCGTCGGTAATTTGCATATCCACAATCCGTCAGAAATTTGTCGGTAAGCCGTCGGTAATACCGAGGGATTTTTTCCGTTGGAAATTCCGTCGGTAAAAGTCAATTTCCTAGTAGTGACTCTTTAGCTTACTACGGGTATGTAGCGTTAAACTGGGTAACTATAATTTGGGATTTTAAGAGTTAAAATTGTTATTAGTAGCTTTTAGTTATAAGTTATAGTTTTTAGTTACAGCAAAAGCTTTTAAAAATTCTAAGAGAATTTAGCTTTAGCTTCAAAAGTATTAATAAATTAACATAAAATGTCCAACATTTAAAATATGACTTGAGTATTAGTTTGTAACTTTATCAAAATGTTAAAAGTTCTATTTTGAATAGCTACTTTAAGTATTTTATTTATTATAAAAATATTTTTTTTGAAATACAATCGAAATATATTTCATCCAAACAGTGCATTTTTATGATGCTTTAATAATATAAAATAAAAAAAATAAATCTCCTAAACGTTACATATCAAACGTGTTAATTTGATGGTCGTTTTATCTATAGGAATCCATAATCGGCGATATCCCTTCATTTTAAACAAGTTTTACATAATACATATATATAATTGTGTGTTGTCAATACTAAGTTTGTTCATATATATATATATATAGAATATGGTTCGTGTGAGTACCTAAAAAATGCAGAGTACCGTGAGTACCTGTGAACACGCGGATTTCAGATGTGAACTTGCTCCGAAATTTTTTTTTTTGAATTTTTTTCATATTCATTTAGATACAAATAATATAAGGCTATTCGTAAAAAAATTATATACATTTACACTTTCTATCATCTTAAAAGTCATGTGAACGTGAAAAAATTCCAGTGAACTTGCTTAGTTGTGAACACACGTTCACAACAGTGCAGTTCATGTGAACACACACGTTTTACATTGTTCTAGTGTGTGTTTAGGTGTGATATTTTGCAAATAGTCTTATATTATTAATTTAAACATGATTATGAAAAAAAATTTCAAAAAAAATGATTTTATGCGAGGTACCTCCGGTACTCCGCAAAACTAGTGGTACTCATTTGAACCCATATATATATATATATATATATATATATATATATATATATATATATATATATATATATATATATATATATATATATATATATATATATATATAGGGTCAGGATCAATGGGGTACCATATTAGACTGGGGAACCGGAGTCCACCAATGTTTGGTTACAAGTACATAAGGGTAATATAGTCAATTATGTTTTATTTTAATTAATAAATGATATTTAGTAATTTAGGAAATTCCTTAATTGTAGGGATTTTATACTCTTGCCTACTATAAATAACTTATTGAACATGTTCAATAAGGGTACTAAACATGTGCAATATATCGGTGATTGCATTTAAAATCATATTGAAAAATTTGAACATGTGCAGAAAGGGAATATATAGGGATAAAACACATTAAACATGTGCAGTATTCAACATTTTGCAATATACGTGTGCAGTATTGAACATGTGTAGTATTGAACATGTGCAGCATACGTGTGCAGTATTGAACATGTGCATTTAAAACCATATTGAAGAATTAGAACATGTGCAGTATACGAAGACAATGGTAAAATCGACTTTGAAGCGGACGACAACAAGAAATAAATATCAATGGAGGGTTATCGCTAAAATAGGCAACTTAAATATTAACTGCAAGTGAAATATTCTTGGGATTTAGAGAATATTTGATTCTCATTTTAAAAATTTTTTCATACCCAATTTACCCCTCACATTAAATGACGTGGGATTCAATTTTCAACAGAATTTTATATATTAATTAATAATTTCAATGATAAATGATTGGCTGTAAACGGTACCCCGGTATCCCAGTCTAACATGGTACTCCATTGATCTTGAATCTATATATATATATATATATATATATATATATATATATATATATATATATATATATATATATATATATATATATATATATATGGATGGGTTCAATGGAGAACATCTATGCATCGAAAAAGCTTGGAGAACCACAATGCATCGCTAGAAAATCGTAATGCATCACATAGAAATCGATGCATCATGTGGGAATTTGATGCATCACGTGGAAATAATGATGCATCATAGGAGAATTGTGATGCATTTGTGGTCGTGCATGGAGGTTCTTCAAGGTTCTTCGATGCATGAAGCTTCTCTATTGAACCTCCCTATATATATATAGACACACACACACACACACCAACTATCTAACAACTAACTAAAACTAAACTGAACTAACTAACTTGAAACAAACTCGTGTGATATAAAACCAACACCCCCCCTCAAGCTGGTGGATATGGTGATGAACCCAGCTTAACAATTGCTTCCCTACGCCGTGCCGCAGAAAGATTCTTCGTAAAAACAGCAGCTAGTTGTTCTGTAGTTGGAACATGAGATAAAGTAATCAGACCATTTTGTAGTTGCTCACGTACAAAATGACAATCTAACTCAATATGCTTTGTACGCTCATGAAAAACTAGATTATTGGCTATGTATATAGTTGCCTGATTGTCACACCTCGAAGGGATTGGTGTGATACTCAAAATTTGTAACTCGTGTAACAATTGACTTAACCAAGCAAGTTCTGAACAGACACGCCTCATAGATCTGTATTCAGCTTCAGCCGATGATAGAGATACAGTTGCTTGCTTTTTGGGCTTCCATGACAATGGTGTTCCTCCAAATAGGATAAAGAAGTCACTGACTGACCGTCTAGTAATTGGACAAGCTGCCCAGTCACTATCACAATATGCCTGAAGATCAAAGCTTGGTTTGTTGTTCAAAAATATGCCCTGAGAAGCTATTTCTTTGAGATACTTTAGTGCATCAAGAGCAGCATTGTAGTGAGCCTCACAAGGTGTTTTGTTGAACTGACTAAGATATTGAACAACAAATGATAAATTAGGTCATGTATGCACCAAGAAGTTCAACTTCCCAACTAATTGTCGATAACTAGTGGGTTCAGTCAACATGATTGACAATAACTTCAGATCAGCTGGTAGGGGAGTGGAAACAACATCACAATCAACCATGGAATATGTTTGTAACAAATCCATAACAAACTTTTGTTGATTAACAACCATGCCACCCAATATTTCATCAAATTCTAAGCCTAAAAACAGATGGAAAAATCCCAAACCCTTAATCTTGAATTGGTCATCCAGATGCTGTTTTAGGATAGATATCTCTTCATTGTTGTCCCCCGTCACGAGAATATCATCAACGTAAATTGCAGTTATAACAATGCTTCCATCAACATGCTTAAGAAACATTGAATGGTCATATAGAGATCGTTTAAAACCTCTAGATTGCAGAGCAACGATAGCTTTGCATACCACTAACGTGATGCTTGCTTTAATCCATATAAAGATTTGAGTAATCGACAAACATAAGCTGGTGATGAAACAGAAAGACCAGGTGGGATTTTCATGTAAACTTCTTCATGCAGATCACCATGCAAAAAAGCATTATTACCATCAAATTGATGAACTTTCCATCCTTTCTTTACAGCCAGAGAAACAAGAGCTCGAGCAGTAGCAAACCTCACAACAGGAGAAAAAGTCTCGTGATAATCAACTCCTTGTTTTTGTGTAAACCCTTTCGCAATGTGCTTTGTGCCGTTCAATTGTGCAATTGGACCTGTACTTGATTTTATATACCCAACGACATGAAATAGGCCTTTTTACTTTAGGAAGTTTAACAATATCCCACGTATGATTGGCTTCTAAAGCTTGAAATTCACTTTGCATAGCATTTTCCCACTCTGGATGTCCTTTTGCCTCACTGTAAAAGGCTGGTTCATGTTGTGCAAGATGAACATGAAAAGAAAACGTTGAACAACTCTGATGAATATAAGAAGGACCAATACACAAATTTGTTAGTGTATGAAAGCAACTAGAAGTATTACTATCTAAATGAGTACAGACATAATCATTAAGATGTCTAGGAATATTGAAACTTCTTGTTGAGCATCTTAAAGAAACAGTAGCAGCAGGCATAGAATGTTGAGTAGTGGGTGCAGCAGGCACAGAATGTTGAGCAGTAGGAATAGGGGGATCATCAGTAGGTACTTGAGCATTAAGACCATTAGAAAATGTTAAAGTTCCTTGTGAAAAATCATCGGAAGTTGACCGTGGTATGTAAGAAATATCAGGA
The DNA here is from genome assembly GCA_020465985.1 of Centrapalus pauciflorus. Taxonomy (NCBI): domain Eukaryota; kingdom Viridiplantae; phylum Streptophyta; class Magnoliopsida; order Asterales; family Asteraceae; genus Centrapalus; species Centrapalus pauciflorus. The sequence continues at coordinate 443,202 of JAANYP010004473.1, read as the reverse complement.
TTTGAGGACTGCCCAGGAGATGATGCAAGATGTAAAGGAAAAACATCTTCAAAGAACTTAACATCTCTTGATACAAAGAGTTGTTTAGTATCCAAATTCAACAATTTGTATGCCTTTTGACCATATGGATATCCTATAAAGATACATTTGTTGGCTATAGGCATGAACTTATCACCTGAGGGATGAACAGGAGAAGCATAACACAAACAGCCAAACGCTTTCAAATAAGAAAAATCTGGATTTTCTTTATACAAAACACCATATGGAGTTTAGAAATTAAGAGGCTTAGTTGGAATTCTGTTAATCAATTAAATGAGTAGCAGTTTTGATGCATTCTCCCCAACAATCATGACCAAGTCCAGCCTGAAAATAAAGTGATGTGGCAATCTCCAGTATGTGTTTGTGTTTCCTCTCAACAAGGCCATTCTGTTGAGGTCTATAGGGTGCATATTTTGATGAATGATGTCTGCTTCAATAAATAAATCTACACCCTCTTTGCTAGAACCAAGTTCATAGGCATTGTCACTTCTAATTACTTTGACCAAGGTGCCAAATTGAGTTTTGACAAGATTAACAAAACCTTTGATAATAGACATAGCGTAGCTTTTGTGAGGAAGCAAATGTGTCAATGTAAATCTGCTGAAGTCATCTACTATGGTAATAAAGTATTTATGACCATCAAAGGTAGTATGCCGATAGGGACCCCAAACATCATCATGAACAAGATCAAAACTGTGTTGGGAATTGGTATGCCATTTTGGAAAGGAGAGTTTATGTTGTTTTGCTTGAGAACAGATCAAACAATTGTCAATCCCGTGGTCATGAATGTCTGAGGACAACAAATGTAACTTCTTAAGTTTATGTAAAGGTAAATGTCCAAACCATCTATGCCAAAGCATTGCCTCAGTCATTGAATTATAATGTTTATTGCAAGAATGCAAAGTATTCATTACTGAAGAATTGTTATAGAATTTCAAAGCTGAAAAATCAAATTGAAATCAAAGACTGTTGCTAATTTCTTTCTGATCAAACACATACAGGTCATTTAATCATTTTCCAATAATGTCATGAGAGAGTTTATTCTTTGACAAAGGGTCCTGCATTAGACACTCTTTATCAGTGAGAATGATATATGTATTTAGTTGTGCTACAAGTTTAGGGACGGACAAGAGATTATACTTTAAGTATGGAACGTACAAGACATTATGCAATGTGATAGAATTTTGAAGTTTTACATCACCAAATAATGAAACAAAAGTGTTTTGTCCATTAGGCAGACCAATCAAGTGAGGCTGAATGAATTCAGTAAGAGAAGAGAACAAATCCTTATTAGAACACATGTGATCAGTGGCTCCTCAATCAATGATCCAGGAATGATGATTTCTTAATAGAACAGAATGTGTATTAGCATTTGTCACAAGATGTTTAAATGAGAAGGATTTACCTTCATTCATCATTGCCTCATCAGTGATTATTGAGTTAACGTAACTCACTGGAGAAGAGACATTCGACTTATTGTTATTGATGAGTTCAACAAGGCGTTGAAACTGTTCTTGGGAAATCGAGGACTAAGAAACAACTGACTGTGCAGAAGATTGAGTCTCATTACGTATGGACTTGGTGAATTTGAAATTTGCAGGAAATCCGTGTAAACGATAGCATTGAGCTTTGGTATGCATTGACTTTTTACAGTGATTACAGATCAGTAAAAGCTTTTTTAGGATCAGAAGAAGAAACTTGCATAGCAATGTTTTCAGTGCCAAGAACAGGATGAGAAATAGAGATTTCTATTTGACGTTCTTCCTGAATAATAATGGAATATGCACTAGAAACAGAAGGTAATGGTTTCATCATAAAATCTGAGCCCTAATAGCTTTGTACGAGTCGTGTAATCCTATGAGTAGTAAATTAGACGCTGATCTTCAAGGTATTTGGTGATTTAAATAGCAACTCCACATGAACAATTTGGTAAATCCTGTACAATTCTCAATTCATCCCAAATTTTTGATAATTTGGTGAAATATGTTGAGAAATCATCAGAATTCTGTGAGATAGAGTAGAGTTGCTGTTGAATTTGATAGATCAAGGCTCCGTCTAATTGAGCATACTTCTAATTTAATTCTTTCCAGATTTCACGAGCAGATTGTAGAAATAGAACACTATTAGCAATGTTCTTCTGGAGTGAATTGAGAATCCAACTAATAACCATTAAATTAACACGAAACCAGGTTGTTAGGCACAAAAAGGCCTCAGTCAAACCTGCTCTACATCTTAGGGAGAAAATTTTAATCAAACCTGTTTGATGCACTTGAAGGTATAGATTAAGGCCTGTTAATGCCTTATTGAAACTTGAAAAGTGATTTGCAATATAATTCAAAGTGTTTACCCTATTGTATTCGTTGCAACAAAGGCAGGTTGTCCAAGCTGTTGTGTCTGCTGAACAGGCTGGACATAAACTGTCTCCGCTGCTCTATTCTGTTGAGCAGCTTGGACAAATTCTAAGTGTTCTATTCTTTGTGAACAGAACCTGTTCTTTGTGAACAGGCTAAACACTTTATGTAATATGTTTCCAACTCCTCATGTAATTTTTTGGAATAGAAGATCAGTTTACAAAGTCGAAGACAAAGTGAAAAACAGAAGATGCTAAAGCTGCCTACGCTGTTCTGTTACATGAAGACAAAAAGGATAATTGAAATGGGTGACAGACCATTTCTTATATCAAAATGGCCTTAACAAAAGAAGAAAGATGCAAAGTTGACATTCCTCTTTTGGTTAAAGCCTTATGCAACAGAGACAAAAAGGAAAAGACAAAGATTCTGCCACATGAAGACAAGTCTGCTTTATCAGAATGTGTAGAAAAGTTGTTCTGTCTTTTTGGAAAGACATCCCACTATCTCATCATCCAATGAAGAAGCTTCACTAAGATTCTAAGTGAGAGTATAAAAGGAAGCTTCTAAGGATTGTGAGATAACTAAGAGTGAGAATTTTAGATCGTGCATTGAAGTGTGTTATTCCATGCATGAAAGTCTGCTTAAATAAAACAGTAACGTGTGTCCAAGCTGTTCTTATTCAAGCTGTCCACCTGTGTCTTATAAAATCAGTGAGTTCATCTTAGTGAGTGTATTCATTGTATCTAGTCTGAGTGTGTCTTAGATTAGTTGAACATCTGTTGTATCTGTCATCTCAGCTTGAACCTTTCCGCAGTCAAGCTTGTTTGTAATTAACACTTGTTAATAATATACACAAACATTGAGAAAAGAGTGTTGAGTTTTAAATAGCTGTATTCACCCCGCCCCCTCTACAGCTTAGAACAATTCACTAGGGAAACCTTTTGGGACCTACAACTGGTATCAGAGCAGATAGAGTGTGTGTTAACTCTAAATCTCTCATTCTCCCTACTTTCCCATGGATAACAGTGCTGCCAACTCCTCCTCTTATTATGACAATGGTTCTATGGCCAAACCCCCTAAATACAATCATCAATACTTCTCTGGTTGGAAGTGCAGAATGATGTTCTATTTAGAGAATTTGGAAGTACAACTGCCAGAGATACTAATGGAAGGTCCCTATGTGCCAATCTCTGTTACTACTATCACTCCTGCTGTTGAAGGAGCTGCCCCTGAGATTAGAACCTTTGAGAAGGCCAAAGCTCAATGGTCTGATAAAGACAAAAAGCTGGTTGCTCTTGATACAAAAGCCAGGAATAACCTGGTCATTTCTCTTCTGATGTGTTCAAACAGGTTGAGAAAATGAAGATTGCAAAGGAGATGTGGGATACTTTGTGTACCGTCTATGATGGTCCCAGTATCACACTGGATAACAGGATTAACAACCTTGTTAGACAGTATGAACTCTTCTTTGCAAAGCCAAAGGAGTCTCTCACAAAAACCCATACCAGGTTCACAGCTCTAATCAATGATCTCAAAGCTGTTGGGATCACTAAGGACAACTTGACTCTGGTGAACAAGTTCTTGGACATTCTGGCTGAGGAATGGTTTTTTCTACTATCTTAAGAAACTCGGGCACCATCAAAGGTATGGATCTTGTAAATCTGTATGGATCCTTACTAAATGATGAGCAGTCAAGGCAACAGAAAAGAACTGCCCTGGAAATGTCTAAGAGAGGTGTTGCCTTAGTGGCCAGCGTGAGACCACCTGTTAGTCAGGTATGTGATGTGTTCACACAACCTAATCAAAAGGCTGATGATGAAAGGGAAGAGATGTCTGAAGAGGAAGACTGTGAAGATCTTGTTGAACTTCATGATGAGCAAATGATTGCAATGCTTTTCAAAAAGTTCAACAAGAAGAGGTTCGGTGGAAGAATGCTGCAGAGGAACTCAAATGCTGTCAAAAAGAAGGCATTTGATAAAACTAAGACTGAGTGCTTTAAATGTGGCAAGACTGGCCACATAGCTGCTGACTGTGTGTCTAAAGCTGTTGGTCAATCATCCAAACCATTCAAGACAAACAGGGACGATGGCTACAGGTTAAGTACCTTATGACCATGCCTAAGCTGAGGAAGTTGGAAGACTCAGTGGCTTCCAACAAGCAAAATGGACTTATGGCTGAGAAATGTGATTTGGAGTAATCTAACTCATCTTCAGATGAGGAAGATAACAACTGTCTGATGGCCAACACTGATGTCCCATAAACAAGCAACTTCAAACAAGACATGGCTGAAGCTGAAGCCCTCAGCAGCTTAGAGAACTGGAATCCAACAATGATGTACAAGGTAAAAAAACTTTATGGCTTACAGTTCTGATGAAAAAGTCAAAATGTTTGAATATCTGCTTGTTGATTTAAAAGCTACTATTGAGAAGCACAATGTTTTGTTGTCTGAAATCTCCAAGCTAAATACTGATCTTGAAATAAAAACTAGTAAACTGGACAGTTTCCATAAGTTGGAAACTGAACTTGATGAATTAAAACACATCAACTCCATTTTATTAGAAGAAAAGAGAGAAACAGAAATAAAAACATGCCAAGCTTCAAAAGATTGTTGACTCTTGGTGCCAATCTGCACAAAAAGTCAGCCATTGTATCAGTCAACAGATCCCTGCCCAAATACAAGCCTATCTTGGAGGGGATCTTGACAAAGCAGCTTCAATTGTTGAGATAAGTAATCTGAAAAATAACTTATCCACTCTTGGTGAGCTTCCAAGCACTTTCATCCAGAAAGTGAATGGTAAGCTAGTCTCAACAAATAGGTTTGTCAGGCCTCAAAATACTGACAGATTGTATGAAAAAGCTCCAAAAGCAAATGATGGAATGTGTTCTCCACCAAATCAGTATGCTAAGTGCTCAGTGGGTTCACACAAGCAAAAGAAAGGAAAACAAGCTCAAGCTGCAGCTATGGAATCGAAACCTGTTGACAAGACAGGCTCTGGGTCTAAAGCTGATGGTAAGAGACTTGTTAATCCTTTTGATGCTGATCATTTTGAGAAAAAGTTTTCAAAAGGTAAGTGTAGGTCCCAAAAGGTTTCCCTAGAGTATTGTTCTAAGCCGTAGAGGGGGGTGAATACAGCAAATTAAAACTCAACACTCTTTTCTCAATGCTTGTGTATACAATTAACAACTGTTAATTACAAACAAGCTTGAATGTGGAAATGTTCAAGCTAAGATGACAGATACAACAGATGTTTCAACTAATCTAAGACACACTCAGACTAGATACAATGAAAACACTCACTTAGATGAACCCACTGATTTTACAAGACACAAATGGACAGCTTGAATACGAGCAGCTTAGACACACGTTACTGTTCTATTCAAGTAGACTTGCATGCATGGAATAACACAATTCAATGCACGATCTGAATTTCTCCCTCTTGGTTATTCTCACAATCCTTGGAAGCTTCCTTTTATGCTCTCACTGAGAATCTCAGTGAAGCTTCTTCATTGGACGATGAGATAGTGGGATTTCTTTCCAAAAAGACAAAACAACTTTCTGCACATTCTGATAAAGCAGACTTGTCTTCATGTGGCAGAATCTTTGTCTTTTTCTTTTTGTCTCTGTTGCATAAGCCTTTGACCAAAAGAGGAATGTCAACTTTGTATCTTTCTTCTTTATTTAAGGCCAATTTGATATAAGAAATGGTCTGTCACCCATTTCAAATATCCTTTTGTCTTCATGTAACAGAACAGTGTAGGCAGGCTTTTTGCAGTTTCTGTTTTCCACTTTGTCTTCGACTTGTAAACTGATCTTGTAGCCAAAAACAATACATGAGGACTGGGAAACATATTCCATAAAGTGTTTAGCCTGTCCACGAAGAACAAATTCTGTTCACAAAGAACAGAACACTTAGAATCTGTCCAAGCTGCTAAACAGAACAGAGCAGCGTAGATAGTTTATGTCCAGCCTGTTCAGCAGACAGAACAGTTTGAACAACCTGCCTTTGTTGCAACGAATGCAACAGGGTAAATAGCTTTGACTCATATTGCAAATCACTTTTCAGGTTTCAATAAGGCATAAACAGGCCTTAAATTATACCTTCAAGTGCATCAAACAGGTTTGATTAAAAATCTCCCCCTAAGATGTAGAGCAGGTTTGACTGAGTCCTTTTTGTGCCTAACAATCTCCCCTATTTGCAATAATCAGTCTAAGCTGATTTTATCAATAACCACTATATATTTTTACAATACTTTTGCTGAAATGAAATTACAATATCAAAGTACAGTAAAAGATCAGTTTATATATATACTGATTTTTGATTACATAAACAACACATGTTTTTACAAAAGTACAACTGATGTACTAGTGCATATTATAACTGATGTAAAAAATAAAAGTTACAAGTAATGTAACAAAGTACAACAAATGTACATAGAAATTCAACAATTTGGACTGTTGATGATGGGAGCAAATAATGGGAAGCCTGTCCAACGGATGGACAGCTTCCATTCTTCACCTACTCAGATAGTAGATGGATCTCAGGACAGTGGTGGTACTCCTTCTTTGAACAACTCTTCAAGCTGCTCTCTGGTTTCATCCAGTTCCTCTATTTCAACTCTGAGAAACATGAAACTGGGATGTTGAAGCTCCCCTCTTTCATAGAATCCTCTGAGCTGATCCCAAATTGCTGCTCTCCACTTTATGGATTGCCTGAAGGAGTTTGGAATTCTGAATGCAACAAGCTGTTTGATACCAACTGTGTGAAGGTTTGATGCTCTTTGAAAGCAATTCTTCTTTGTCAGGGGATCTACAAAAAATACCCCCAGCTCAGGTTCTTCAATCAGCTTGCCATCCTCAAATTCCACTCCTTTAGGCAGGCTGTGGTCTACTCCTTTGATTTCTACTGCAACATCACCTTGTTCAATCATGATCAGGAGTTCCTCCAGCTCTGTATCCTTTCTATTCCTCTTGGCTTTTATTTTGGGGGTAGACACTGAGATACCCTTACTTTGTTCTTCTGAGATCAGGACAAGATCTCTCACTCTTTCCATCAACTTTTGGACATATGCCTTGATAGTCTTAGCTGTTTCAGACTTAGACTGGCTCAGGGCAACTGCCAACTCCACCCATTCTCTGTATCCCATCTGAGCAACGTCAGTGTAATCATATTCTTCCAGTTCTGGGCCTCTAGCACCCATTCTGGTTATCTGAATCTTCCACTGTTTGCCTTTTCTTGAGATGGGAACAGATTTGACAATAGATTCATTGGCAAGTCTTCTGTCAGCAACATCAAAGAACTTTTTCCTTGCCAAGTTGTCAAAGTGAATCTACGCTCTTGTAGAGGATGCTTGCCTGGATTTGGTCACAGAGACCGGAGCACCCTGTTCCCTATCACCTTCCTTTTCAACTGCTAACTCCTTAGCAGCTTCAAGCAATTTTCTTTGCACATCCATTTTAGAAGGCATTTTAATTTTGCTTGCCTCTTTGAATGCAAAGGATCTGGCAGCTTTGGCTGAGGCTTCTTCCTTTCTTAGTCTTTCCAGGTCTTGGAGCTGTTCATCTCTGTACTCATAGTATTTCTCCATAGGAAGACCAATTTCCTTATCCCTTGCCTTGTCAAACTTTAGCTGCACTGCTTTTTGGTGGTCAGGGTCTACAACTACTTTCCTCTTTCCTATGGCTGTTATAGTTTGAACAGCTTCAGGAACCTCTTCCTCTTCTTCTTCTTCTTCTTCCAGATGCAGATGCCTCCTTCTGCTTCGCCTGTCCCCAGGAATGGATTCCTCCCCCTTAGTTTGTGCAGGGTTTGGAGATCCAGCCTGAGTAGGCTGAACAGCTTCAGAGTGTAGTGGAGATGTTTTGCAGCTGAGCAGTGAGTGCAAGCAGCTGTGAGGACTGATCAGCTTGGGGAGTGGTTGGAAAAGAATTCATGAACAGATCAAAGAATCCCTTGAGATATGCAGACACAGAGTCTGAGATTATGGAGGGTAGAAGAGTCATGGAACTTTCCAAAGAGCCAACTTTATTGGTCAGCAAAGAAAGATGATCCTTCAAAGGAAGATCTTTGGGGGATGGGGGAGAATGGGTGGACTATTTGGATTGTGTAGATGGTGAGGAATGAGAATGGGATGAGGATGAGGCAGGTGTTTGAGGATGTGATGGAGAGGGAAGGGTTAATTTGGACAGAAGTTCCATAGCCTGGGCAAAAGTAATATGACCCAGCTTGGAAGGGTCAATGGGTCCCTCAGCAGTGGCTGTAGCTGCTTCATCGGGAGAAGGGATAGAAAATGGTGGCCTTTCAGATGCTGCTTGTGTTGCAGCACCTTCATCAAAGCCTGGGGTGGTTCCTTCAGCAGCACCTTGGTTTAGAGGTCCCTCATCATGGGGACATGGGATGTGTATTTCAACATTAGTAGTGGTGAAACCTGCTGATGGAATTTGCATTTGAGGTGCAGCCTCACCAGAGGGATGGTCTGTTCCCTGTGGTCCATCAGCTTGGGATTTTGGTCCTTCAGCAGCTGTTGGGGGTACAACAGCTGTATCATGAGGAGCAAAAGTTGGAGGCTGATCTACTGGATGGTCTAATCCAACAGGTTTGGCACCTCGTGCAGACTCAGCTTGTGTAGGGGAGAAGTACAGAGTGGAGACTGTGTGGAGTGAACTCCTGTCTTTCAATATTCTCAGCCTGTTGGGAGGCTGGAATAGTTGATGTGGTAGTCTCCATATGTACAACTGGCTTATGTTGGGAGGAACCAGAGGGCCTAGGCTGACTCAGGGTAGACTGTTGTTGGAGTGAAGCCTGCTCCAAGTGTGCTGAACCTTCTCCCAAAATAGGAGAGGCAGCAGGGTTTGCTTCTTTGTCAACTGACTCCTGTTGAGAGGGGTCAGAGGGGCTAGTTTGGTCTGTTGGTTTCTTTTTGGCTATGGTTTTGCGTCTGTAGGATCTAAGAGATGAGGTTGAGGATTAACGTTGTGGAGAGGTGATGAGAGGTTCTGTATGGACTGGTGGTGAGACTGGGTCAGAAACAGGTGGGTTGGCATGTTCCATAGTCTCAGGTGCCACAGAGGCACCAGCCACAAAGGCTTCAGGTTCAACATATGAACCAGGGTGAGAAGCCTGCTCCCCCTCAGCCACAGAGGCTGATGGAGCAGACTTGGACTTAGCTGTTTTTGCCTTCTTGCTGACAGGCTCAGCTTGAGTCGATTGCAGGGCTCTTTTAACGAATTTGGCTCTGGATTTGGATTTTCCCTTGGAAGCAGTCACTGGATCCACCCTCAAAGTAGAGGGTCCTTCCACCATACCAAGCAACCTCCTCATTGGTATAGATAGAGGAGGCTCATTTGGAAGTACAGGGGTGTAGAAAACTCTATTCCCAATCACTAGGAAAGCTGCAGTACGTAACATAGGCTGAGAGTTGTATAAATGCTCACCACAGACATGCTTGAAAATGAGGCTCAGAAACCGTGGATATCGAATAGCAGCTGGATGTGTTTCCTGCTGCACCAGGTTCCTCAAATTCATGAAAATCCACCGAGCCATGTTCATAGTAGTCCCATCTACGAGCTGTAGGACTATTGGGATCTCATCACGTCTAAGCTGGTCAAAAGAACCAACTTTGCTGCTGAAGCACATCACCACAGAGGCAAACAAGAAGCTGTAAGTAGATGATAAATCCTTCCTGAACAGAGTGGCTCCAATCTTGGGCTCTGCGACACCACAAAACGTAGCAGATTTCCCGTCTGATCATTTTCAGGCTGTGGCTGATCATAAGTTTCAGCCACAGGGAGATGAAGAACTTCCCTTATAAGACCAGTAGTAATCTCAATTGTCTGAGTCCCATTGAGAATGGTTCCTCTTATGACTTTGATTGCTGGGTCGTAGGAACATGTGTAAAAGAACTCGTAGACCATTTCCTGGTACAGGACACCAGGGGTGGCAGTCGTGGCGTAATGCAGAAGGTGAACCTTTAGAAACTCAACCATATTCACATAACCTTTCCCCACATAGTTTTTGGGAATGGTTAGGTTGGCTATGTAGTTTGTGGGTTTCAGTGTTAGCATTGTGGTAACAGAGAATGTTTCTGAACATCTGCACCAACAAATATTGGGAGAAAGGGGTTGTTTCGGTGAGCCATAGTGAGAATAGCGAGGATATGAGCACAAGACACTAAGTCGAATTTATGGTTTTTTGGAAGTTATGGAAGCAGTAAGGAAGACGAAGATGAAACAGTAGAGAGGTATTTATAGGGTTTGAGTGTGAGTGGTTATGAGAGAGAAAAGTTTGGGCGGTTGATTTGAAAAGTTCTTTAACGGAAAACGGAACGGTTGTCCATGTCAGAACGGTTGTCAGACCACTTGAGCCCTTTTTAGTCACTAACACACGTTAACACACATTATCCGCAGTAATTAAGTTAAATAAATATAGAAATTAAATAACTTGATCGTGAAGAAAGGTAATTAAAACTGATGGTCTAAGCTGTTGGTCAAACCTGTGATGAGCAGGGTCATTACAGGCTGTTCATTTTTCAAGCTGTTCATTCAACCTGTGCAGCTATGCAAGAACAGGTTGTGTTCAATAGCTGATCAGGTTACAAGACAATGTCTTGTATGATAGATTGAGGAAGTGAGCTGAACGAGCACCATCTATATTTCATGATTTATGCTTCTTTGAGATTCATAAGTACAAGAAACTCAAGTTTTTCTTCGGAGTTCATATTAAATTCAATGTTTCGCTATTATGTAATTGTTGTTGATCATTTTAGGAATTTCTGAATTATTATTCATACTCTTAATATGTGAGCTTTATGCCTTATGCCATAATCAATTCAGATAATAACTCAATACATTAATTAGCTCATATATCTCTTTTTCGTTTGATCTTGAGCCAGTTATGGCTTTTTAAATCTCTCATCTGTATTATTACAAAATTTTCATTTGCTAACTTATGCAATCACATAAGAGATTTTTAGGACTTCTGATTATCAGTTATATATTCACTTTGATTTGTGCTGACTTGCTATGAAGACTATAATTTTCTTTGCTCTGTCAAACAAATGGGATCAATCCTCCAGCGCAACAATCGGAGCCAACTCTTCGTGTAACGACTCCACCTCACCTACCTTGGTCTCCAATTGCACTGCTATATCCGCCAAATCCTTTACATAAACAGCCTCTCGAGAAGCAAAATCCTCCAAGATGATCGAGTGTTTAAAAGCCAAGAATTAGAGATTGAGGCAAAATGTTGAAATACTGCATTTAAAACTCGTCGAACAAAACAGAAGTTCGAACAGAGAATCAAAAATTTGGAGTTTCAAACGACCACATTTTCTTCGCAACGGTTTCAGCAGTTGATGGATATTTCAGGCAAGTCAAGCATGATCAAGAACATGAAGAGATCATACGCTTTCAAATCTTTCAGCGAATAGGAATATTAACGTTATGGAAAACAAATGCTATACAGAATCAAATTCCAAGGAAACGATTTTGATAGAAATCGACAATTTACTTAGGCTTTCTCGGTGTGATTCGTTAGACATGACGGCAGACTCTGTTATTGAAGTCAGGTCTCGAGCTACCAGGGTTCCAAAACCGTCTCCACGACCATTTACACCATTTTCTACTTTATCATCATCGCCTTCTTCTATTGGTTCACTGTGCAATTCGGTCAAGAGGGATTTGACAAAGCAATAACCTTTGGTTCTGTTTAATTATATGTATAGACTTATGTTTGACTTTTCATTGGTGAATTTCTGAATTTAAAATTAGTTTACTCTTTTGGTAGAAACTTTTCATTTTATATGCAGTTAAGTGAAATAAATATTCTATATTGGACATCTCACTAGTCTCACATCGACATAGTGAGGATCCATCTCTTACGTTAATTTTGGCATTTGACGGGCTTTTCATTGGCCATTCATGGCTAATCGCTTGACTTAACAAAGATCTCAATCTATTTCTTTGTCACTCTCGCTTTGTGCCTCTGACTTCTTTGATTCTTATTCAAGTTGTCATTGGGTGCTTAATTACTTGATTCAAATACTCTTCTTATTAATATTTATTGGATCAGCAACTTCTACCTTTGTCTCATTATAAGACACGCTGTAATCATTCAGATTACAAGGATTTACGAAGAGCTTGTGTTTAGGATTAAATTTTAATTTCTCTCGGGTTTTGAATCATACATGATTCAGATTACAATACCTATATTGTTTATAGGTATAATTTCTGACTAGAAAAGTATCTGTATAGTAACTTTAACTAATACAACCCATATGTCATCCGCATTATTCACTATTGATGACAGGGTTGTACAGTTAACTCACTACTTATTTTAGAATTGAACTTCAGCTGGCAACGGAATTAAATCATTTATTTCATATAAGAAACTTATTATTAGTTACCATTAGGGTCTTTTGGCGTCTCTGGTGTCTCCTCGGCATCCTCAGCAGTTATATGGAAAGCTCGCGCCTTTGCTGTAGGTATCATTGTAGTGCTTTGTTGGATTGCTCTGCCAACTGGTTGTTCCTGATTAGTAAGCATGCGTGCATTTGGGCAATGCTTGGCATAATGTCCCCATTCACCACAGTTGTAGCATACGTCGTTTCTTTCTGGGCACTCATCGCTTCCATGTCCAATCCGTTTACAAGTGTAACACGTCACGTCTCTAGGGTTACAACGTCCGCTATGAAATTTGTTACAACGTTTACACGGTCGTGCTCCTGACTGTATGGAATAGACTCTAGTCTTTTGAGGTGTAGAGGATGCTTGTGACTGCTGCTGAATGGACTTTGATGAACTAAATAATCTACCAGATTTCTGTTTCTTAGGTGGAGATGGACATGTAGGACTTATAGCCATCATAACGGGTTTACAACTAGAATCTGTGAATTCCCGCTCCACCATTCTTGCTGCTTCCACAATATTGAGATACGTTTTAAATTTTATGCTACTCATTTGTCTTCTATATATTGGATTCAGACCCAGTCTGAATCAGTTTATCTTACGCTCTTCTGTTGCTACTTGATATGACGAGTAGCCGCAAAGTCTCGAGAACTCATGCTCGTATTCATCAACGGTCTTAGTTCCTTGTTTCAATTGCATCAACTGCATCTCGAGTTCGTCTTGTTTGTCTATTGGACAGTATTTGGCGTTGAACATCTCCAAGAACTGCTCCCAGTCCAATGTCATAATTGCTTCCTCACCATAGATGCTCCTGTGTGTTTTCCACCAGGCTCTAGCAGCTCCAACGAACAGTGTTGTAGCAAACTTAACTCTATTGCTGTCCAGACATTCTGAGATATTGAAAATCTCTTCAGTATGACTTATCCAATCTAACGCTTGTATTGGATTTACTGTGCCTTCAAACGTTATGGCACCACTCGCTTCGAAGTCTTTGAATCTACAGTCTTTTGGCTGCACAACTCGTTGATTGACATGCTCATTACCGGATTCTGATTCGCTTGACTGTTCAGTTTGCTTCTTTTTATGTTTATTTCTCTTTTCAGTTTTCTTTATTGATTCAATTTGCTCTAGCATAAACTTGTTTTGTTGCTCATTATTCTAGGTTATTAGTTGTTGCATCATTTCCAGGACTTGCTCTGGGGTCATGCCACCTGATGGTCCACCTTCTCCAGACATAGCTCTGAAATTCAAATCACTAAATATTTAGATCATTAGTCTAACATATCGTACCCTTTCTTGCCCCGTCCTACTAGTCTCTGAAACCTATCTTAGTTCAAGTCATCCTGTCATGATTGATACTATAGCATTGCACAAGTTTGAGATCATGTATTACACGTAATACAATGATTCACTCAAACTATTTCTCTGATACCATCCTGTGAGACCCATGATTTCTCAAAGGTCTTAAGTCTAGGCCCAGTAGCAATGCAATATCAATCTAGAAACTAAGATAAAATTAACAGTGCGTAATTAAAGTTATTTACAAACAGAGGCAGAATTTAAGTAATAGATCAGACTTCTAGACTATTACATCAAAGCACAAATGTAAACTAGCCCCGAACCCCAAAGCTCAATCATCAATCAAGTACCAAGGTGTTGAAACAGGTTCTAAAGCACTTCAAGCTCTTTCAAAGTCCTGACCTATGAACTAGGTCCAGCCAATCCTTTGCCTTTACCTGAAAAATAATGCAACAACGGGGTAAGCTTATTTGCTTAGTGAGAATGTAGAATTTCACATTTAACATGTAATTATGAACGCGGAAGCACATGCACTGCACTCGGCTCATGCACGGCTCAGCTCTATTGCTTATGCACTTCACTAGGCTCATGCACAGCTCAATCTCGAAGGGACATTGGCCAATTAATACTCTTTAGATGCGCGACTTTGCTCAGCTCCCAGTTATAAAACTGTTGTTGCTCTTGAGACCTTTAGACAAATTCATAAGGAATGCTCGGATGATGATAACTCCATACACACGCATCGTTAGTGGGGATCAGCCACGTACTGGGCTAGCTACCAGTAATTGCTATATGGGTATCATCAGAATACTCAGCTCTAGCTACCCTCTGTGCTTTCATCACGTAAATCAGCACATCATAAGCCTAACATTAACCCAACACTGAGCAATAGTGGTGGTGTTAAGCTTAACAATCAAATGACTCGTCAAAGAATAGAAGCTACATGAATAAATGATCGGCTCAACAATTCATAGTAATCATGGCAATTATCAATATGCTCAATAAGATCAGAATGCCAATAAAATCAGGATCATGCAACAAAAGTCTCAATTCACATAATTTGTAGTTAAAGTAAAATCTACAACTCACAGTTTACTGGTTATTTGCACTTTCTGGCTCTGGCTCTGTTGCTCACAATCTGTAGTGGATTAGAACCACTATCTGACTTATGTCAGACTTTCAGATGCTTGCCATTTTGCTTGTTTGGTCAATCTGTTGTTCATATCATTTGAATAGTGTATTCAGTATTCATTCTACTAATAGGCTCAATGTTTGTTCGTTGATCTTTTAATCTCAAAATCCCATATCTTGATCATATGGTCATTAATCTCATTAAAATCTTTCTTTCGTATTCTTGGTTAATTAATATTCTCTAAAAATCAATATATATATATATATATATATATATATATATATATATATATATATATATATATATATATATATTTATTTATTTATTTAATCAATAAGCCAATTATTTTGTTATTTTATGTGTTGTCTATATGTTTTATTCAAGATATTCAATTTTAGAGAATGGGGTTCGAGTTTACACATAAGTTCAAATATAGAAGACTTAAATTTGAACCAATATTCGAATTTGTATGCTAAGTTCGAAGTCCATGATTAAATTTGAGCCACTATTCGAATTTAAATGTCAAAATCAAACTCAATTTCTATTCTAAGACTAATTTCAAAGGCCACCTCTTGAATTTAAAAATTAAATTCGAATCCATGCTTCTACTTTATGCTCAAATTCGAAAATCATCATCAAATTCGAAGAGGGGATAAATTCGAATTCCTCTTTCAATATTAAGGTTAAATTCGAACACATATAGACAAACTCGAATTCGTTAATTAAATTCGAATTCCTTTTCGACTTTATTGCTAAACTCGAAGCTTCTTTCAATTTTAAGGTTAAAGTCGAAGCTACAATTCGATTTTGACTAAAATTCGAGTTTGTTCTTGGCATCTCGAATTTGTTCATAAGTTACAGCTTTAAACATGAATTTCTAAGCCAAAAATCTCGAATATACTAAGTATTAAGCCTAGGTTCACTTATAATATAAATAATCTAGCTAAATCTCAAGCTAATATAGTTTTAAACTCATGAAAAATGCTAATTTCGAGTTTATATCTTCAAAACATAAATTGATGAAAGCTAAAAACGTAATTTCTTACCTCCAATTCGTATGTAATCATACATGCAGCGACAGCTTATTGTAGTATCCTTTGAGATCTTCCCGATGATGTATAAATCTTGGTAATCGGTCGATCGGTTTGAGAGAAATCTTAGAGAGAAGTAGAGAAAGAGTAGAGAGAGAAAGTTAGAGAGAGAGGCTGATTTCTAAAAATGAATATTATTAACGTTTATATACTTAATCAGTTACGTTTGCTACTTAACCCGTTTTTACTTTTGTATCCTATATCTCTTTTATTTAATTATCTTAATAATTTATTAAATCATAAATTAAATATTTATATAATTTAATTAAAATATTTCAAAACTTAATTAAATTATAATTGAATTAATGTAATAAAATTACATTATTAGTTCGATAATCAGATATTTAAGTTGGGCCAAAAGTTAGGTTGTTACAACCCTTAAGGTATCTGAAGATTCTTTTAACAGCAGCTAGATGTGATTCTTTAGCATCAGCTTGGAACCTAGCACATAAATATGTAGAAAACATAATATCAGGTCTACTAGCAGTTAAATATAGCAAGCTCCCAATCATGCCTTTGTAAGCTGTTACTGAAACAGCTTTGCCACTGGCATCTGCATCCGACTTTACATTGGTTGCCATTGGGGTTTTGATAGGAGAACTCTGTTCAAATTTAAACTTTTTCAAAAGATCTAATGTATACTTTTCTTTGATTTATGAAATTTCCATTTGAGATTTGTTTAACCTGTAATCCTAAAAAGAAAATAAGTTCTCCCATCATACTCATTTCATATTTAGATTTCATGAGTAGTGAAAAATTCTTGCATAACTGCTCATTAGTAGAACCAAATATTACGTAATCCACATAAATTTGAACAAGCATAATATCAGATTTCACCTTCTTTATGAATAGTGTGGTATCCACTTTACCTCTGGAATAACCATTGCTCATAAGGAAATCAGCTAGAGTGTCAAACCAGGCTCTAGGGGCTTGTTTTAGACCATAGAGGGTTTTGTCCAACTTATAGACAAAACCTGGATGATGTTCATTTTCAAAACCTGGAGGCTGCTTGACATAGACTTCTTCTTGCAGCTTACCATTCAAAAATGTACTCTTCACATCCATTTGAAATACATACATGCTCTTATGAGAGGATTAGGCTAGAAACAAACGAATTTCCTCTAACCTGGCCACAGGAGAAAATGTTTCATCATAGTCAATGCCTTCTTCCTGTCTGTAGCCTTGAGCAACTAGTCTTCCCTTATTTCTAATGACATGACCTTGCTCATCCATCTTGTTCCTGAAAACCCATTTGGTGCCAATTATTGTTTTTCCTTTAGGAGCAGGGACCAGCTTCCATACTTTGTTTCTCTCAAACTGACTGAGTTCTTCTTGCATGGCAGTGATCCAATTGGCATCTTTAAGTGTTCATCCACTTTCTTAGGCTCCATTAGGGACACAAAGCTAGAAAACATACAAAAGTTTCTTAAGTTGTCCCATCTTGTTTGCACCCCTTTGTTGATGTCACCAATTATTTGATCATTTGGGTGACACCTGATCCACTTAGGATCTTGCCTCAATGAGGATTCTCCTGAGTTATTTGCATCTTCAACAGGTCCTGTTGAGCAGCTCTCAATATTTTCAGACATACTGATATCTTGAGTCTGTTCACTTGTAGAGCATGACTCTCCAGTGTTGAACATATCAGCAGAGGATCCAGGAATATCAGCATTGATTGGTTCTGGACATGAAGTAGTAATTATGTCAGTACACTTATTCACACAGGTTGTACCAACATAGTCATCATCATGCGCATCATGATTAACAGGTTCCACTCTAGATGTAGTGGAAGCTTGTGAGTCTTTTTCTTCATTGATGGAATGCATAAGATCATCAAAGTTGAACTCTCCTGAAACAGATTCAGGAACAGCTTTGGTGGAGACATTCCTAGACTCTTCAAAGGTGACATTGATAGATTCATCTATCACCTTTATCTTGTTGTTGTAAACTCTGTATGCTTTGGAGATAGCAGAGTATCCAACAAACACACCTTCATCAGCTTTGGGTTCAAACTTTGCTAGTTGGTCCCTCTGATTCAGAATGAAGCAGGGACATCCAAACACATGGAAATACCTAATGTTTGGCCTCCTCCATTTGATTAACTCATAGGGAGTCTTGTTGAACCTTTTAACCACCAAGGATCTATTTTGGGTAAAGCAGACAGTATTGACAGCTTCAGCCCAGAATGATGAAGGTAAACCTGATGCACACAGCATGGTTCTAGCAGCTTCAATGAGAGTTCTGTTTCTCCTTTCAGCAACTCCATTTTGTTGTGGAGTTCTTACTGCTGAAAAGTTCTGAGAGATCCTTTTTCTTCACGGAAGTCCTCAAGAGTACTGTTTCTGAATTCAGTACCATGATCACTTCTAAGCTGCTTTGCTTGAGCAGTGTTCAGCATTTCCATCTTTTTGATAAATCCAATGATTTCTCTAGCAGCCTCTCTTTTGCTCTTCAGAAAGATAACTCATGTAAACTTGGAGAACTCATCAACCATTATTAGGGTGTATCTTCTTCCTCCTAGACTTGGGACACTGACTGGTCCAAACAAGTCCATGTGGATTAAAAAGAGAGGAGTATCAATAGAGAAATTGTGCTTAGATTTAAAAGATGATTTTCTCTGCTTGCCATTCTCACAAGCTGTGCAGAGTTTATCCTTAACAAAGGTTATAAAAGGCAAACCTGTTACCAACTCTTTCTTACAGAGTTTGTTGATATTCTTGAAGTTCAGGTGTGATAGCCTTTTGTGCCAGGTTGTGTGAACACACAACATACCTGACCAACAGGTTGTCTCACGCTGGCCACCAAGGCAGCAGCTCTCTTAGACATTTCCAAGGCATTTCTTTTCCGTTGCCTTGACTGCTCATCATTCAGTAGGGATCCATACAGATTTACAAGATCCATACCTTTGATGGTGCCTGAATTTCTCAAGATAGAAGAAAAATAGTTCCATTCTTCAGGCAGGATGTCCAAGAACTTGTTCACCAGAGTTAAACTGCCTTTTGTGATCCCAACAGCTTTGAGATCATTGATAAGAGCAGTGAACCTGATATAGGTTTTTATGTGAGACTCCTTTGGTTTTGCAAAGAAGAGTTCATACAGTCTAACAAGATTGTTAATCCTGTTATCCAGTGTGATTATGGGACCATCATAGACGGTACACAAAGTATCCCACATCTCCTTTGCAGTCTTCATTTTCTAAACCTGTACACATCATCAGGAAGAGAAATGACCAGGTTATTCCTGGCTTTTGCATCAAGAGCAACCAGCTTTTTGTCTTCATCAGACCATTGAGTTTTGGCCTTCTCAAAGGTTGTGATCTCAGGGGGCTCCTTCAACAGTAGGAGTGATAGTAGTAACATAAGTTGGCACATAGGGACCTTCCATTACTATCTCTGACAGTTGTGCATCCAGATTCTCTAAGTAGAGCATCATTCTACACTTCTAACCAGAGAAGTTTTGATGATTGAATTTGTGGGGTTTGGCCATTGAACCATTGTCATAGTAGGAGGAGTAACTGGCAACACTGTTGTCCATGGGAAAATAGGGAGAATGAGAGATCTAGAGTTAACACACACTAAACCTGGCTCTGATACCAGTTGTAGGTCCCAAAACGTTTCCCTAGAGTATTGTTCTAAGCTGTAGAGGGGGGTGAATACAGCTATTTAAAACTCAACACTCTTTTCTCAATGTTTGTGTATACTATTAACAAGTGTTAATTACAAACAAGCTTGACTGCGAAAAGGTTCAAGCTGAGATGACAGATACAACAGATGTTTCAACTAATCTAAGACACACTAAGACTAGATACAATGAATACACTCACTTAGATGAACTCAATGATTTTACAAGACACAGATGGACAGCTTGAATAGCAGCAGCTTAGACACACGTTACTGTTCTATTCAAGTACACTTGCATCCATGGAATAACACACTTCAATGCACGATCTGAATTTCTCATTCTTGGTTATTCTCACAATCCTTAGAAGCTTCCTTTTATTATCTCATTGAGAATCTCAGTGAAGCTTCTTCATTGGACGATGAGATAGTGGGATGTCTTTCCAAAAAGAAACAAACAACTTTTCTGCACATTCTAATAAAGTAGACTTGTCTTCATGTGGCAGAATCTTTGTCTTTTTCTTTTTGTCTCTGTTGCATAAGCCTTTAACCAAAAGAGGAATGTCAACTTTGCATCTTTCTTCTTTTGTTAAGGCCATTTTGATATAAGAAATGCTCTATCACCCATTTCAAATATCCTTTTGTCTTCATGTAACAGAACTGCGTTGGTAGACTTTTTCAGTTTCTGTTTTCCACTTTGTCTTCGACTTGTAAACTGATCTTGTAGACAAAAACTATACATGAGGAATTGGAAATATATTCCATAAAGTGTTTAGCCTGTCCACAAAGAACAGGTTCTCAAAGAACAGAACACTTAGAATCTGTCCAAGCTGCTCAACAGAACAAAGCAGCGTAGACAATTTATGTCCAGCCTGTTCAGCAGACAGAACAGTTTGAACAACCTGCCTTTGTTGCAATGAATGCAACAGGGTAAACAGCTTTGACTCATATTGCAAATCACTTTTCAGGTTTCAATAAGGCATAAACAGGCCTTAAGTTATACCTTCAAGTGCATCAAATAGGTTTAATTAAAAATCTCCCCCTAAGATGTAGACCAGATTTGACTGAGGCCTTTTTGTGCCTAACAGTTTGCAGCCTGCTTTCAACAAGAGTAAGTCTTATGTTGAAAGCAAATATGCAGTGATTTCAAATAAGTTTTTAAATCATGGTGGAAAATTGGTTATAAATGAAGGTAAGTCTTTCAAAACCAAAACCAATGATTATGTTGATAGGCAACATCCATCACATCTCAGTAAGGGCAAAGGCAAAGCCGTTGCTCAATCTGAGAAATTTGGGAATAAGTTTCCCAAACCTGTGGAAGGTCAAAGGCCAATCAAACTTCCTGTCTTTGATATATGTCCTCTTAAAAAGAGGAAAGAGGATACAGGCAAAGCTGTTGCCATTGTGCCTTCCACCCAAACTGTTGATTCTTCTAATAATAGTAATAAGTTTGCTAAACCTGCTGATAGGATCAACAAAAATAATTCAGAATATGTTTCTGGAGGTACTTCTTCCAAAAAGGCTAAAAAAAGAAAATGTTATAAGTGTGGGAAGAAGACACATATGGCCAAAGACTGTCCTGAAACTGAGGACATGAGGCCTGTTGACTCTGCTAGTTCCATCATTACAAAAAAAAAAAAAAAAAGCAGTGTTGGAAGTAATATGGTCAATGAGGATAGTATCCAAGCTAATACAATCCAAATAGTGTGGATATCACTGGTCCATCAACAAATGTTGATGAAGTAGGAGAACTCATCCCTATGATGAGTTCCCCTAAAAATAACTAATATTTTCCCATGATACTCTGTAGGACAAACAACCATCCCAGGTTTGGTACTTGGATAGTGGCTGCTCAGGACATATGACAGGTTGTAAGGATCTGGTGAGTGGTCTCAGGCCTGAATAAGGGCTAAAAGTCACATTTGGTGACAATGTACAGGGATCCACAGAAGGATATGGTACTCTTCAAGCTGGTGCTGTTGTATTCAAAAGAGTAGCCTATGTGTCTAGGCTAAAACATAATCTTGTGAGCATTAGTCAATTATGTGATGCTGTCTACAAGGTTAACTTTGATGAGCACCTGGGTTACATATTGGATCCCCAAGGCAAAGTTGTGTTGTGTGCACAAAGGAAGAAAGGTGTATATGTTGTGGACATGAAATCTGCTGATCCCACAACTGAAACCTGTTTTATCTCCAGAAGCAGTGTAGACCTGAACTAGTTATGTCACAAAAGGCTATCACACCTGAACTTCAAGATTATCAACAAACTCGGTAAGAAAGAGTTGGTAACAGGTTTTCCTTCTAAAACATTTGTTCAGGATAAACTCTGCACAGCTTGTGAGAAAGGTAAGCAGAGAAAAACATATTTTAAATCTAAGCACAAATTCTCTATTTATACTCCTCTCTTCTTAATCCACATAGACTTGTTTGGACCAGTCAGTGTCCAAAGTGTAGGAGGTAGAAGATACACTCTTGTAATGGTTGATGAGTTCTCCAGGTTTACATGGGTGATCTTTCTGAAGAGCAAAGGAGAGGCTGCTAGAGAAATCATTGGATTTATCATGAAGATGGTACTGAGTTCAGAAACAGTACTCTTGAGGACTTCTGTGTAGAAAGAGGGATCTCACAAAACTTTTCAGCAGTAAGAACTCCACAACAAAATGGAGTTGCTGAAAGGAGAAACAGAACCCTCATTGAAGCTGCTAGAACCATGCTGTGTGCATCTGGTTTACCTTCATCATTCTGGGCTGAAGATGTCAACACTGTCTGTTTCACCCAAAATAGATCCTTGGTGGTGAAAAGGTTCAACAAGACTCCCTATAAGTTAATAAAAGGGAGAAGGCCAAACATTATCTATTTCCATGTGTTTGGATGTCCCTGCTTCATTCTGAACCAGAGGGACCAGCTGACAAAATTTGAACCCAAAGCTGATGAAGGTGTGTTTGTTGAATATTCTGCTATCTCCAATGCCTACAGAGTATACAACTACAAACGAAAGGTGATAGATGAATCTATCAATGTCACCTTTGAGGAGTCTAGGAGTGCTTCCACCAAATCTGTTCCTGAATCAATTTCAGGAGTGTTCAACTTTGATGATCTCATGCATTCCATTAATGAAGAAAAGGACTCAAAAGCTTCCACTACACCTAGAGTGGAACCAGTTAACCACAATGGACATGATGATGACTATGTTGATACACCCTGTGTGAATAAGTGTACTGACATAATTACAACATCATGTCCTGAACCAATCAGTGCTGATTTTCCTAGACCCTCTGCTGATATGTTCAACAATGGAGAGTCATGTTCAACAAGTGAATAGGCTCAAGATAACAGTGTGTCTGAAAATCTTGATAGCTGCTCTACAGGACCTGTTGAAGATGCAAATAACTCAGGAGAATCTTCATTGAAGCAAGATCCTAAGTGGATCAGGTGTCACCCAAATGATCAAATAATTGGTGACATCAACAAAGGGGTGCAAACAAGATGGGACAGCTTAGGAAACTTTTGTATGTTTTCTAGCTTTGGGTCCCAGATGGAGCCTAAGAAAGTGGATGAAGCACTGAAAGATGCCAATTTGATCACTGTCATGCAAGAAGAGCTCAATCAGTTTGAGAGAAACTAAGTATGGAAGCTGGTCCCTGCTCCTAAAGGAAAAATAACAATTGGCACCAAATGGGTTTTCAAAAACAAAATGGATGAGCAAGGTCATGTTATTAGAAATAAGGCTAGACTGGTTGCTCAAGGCTACAGACAGGAAGAAGGATTTGACTATGATGAAACATATGCACCAGTAGCCAGGTTAGAGGCAATTTGTTTGTTTCTACCCTACGCTACCCACAAGAGTATGAAGGTATTTAAAATAGATGTAAAGAGTGCATTTATGAATGGAAAGCTGCAAGAAGAAGTATATGTCAAGCAGCCTCCAGGTTTTGAAAATGAACATCATCCAGGTTTTGTCTATAAGTTGGATAAAGCCCTCTATGGTCTAAAACAAGCCCCTAGAGCCTGGTATGACACTCTAACTGATTTTCTTATGAGCAATGGTTGTTCCAGAGGTAAAGTGGATACCACACTGTTCATAAAGAAGGTGAAGTCTGATATTATGCTTGTTCAAATATATGTGGATGACATAATATTTGGGTCTACTAATGAGCAGTTATGCAAGACTTTTTCATTACTCATGAAATCAAAATATGAAATGAGTATGATGGGAGAACTTACTTTCTTTTTAGGGTTACAGGTTAAACAAACCTCAAATGGAATTTTTATAAATCAAAGAAAATACACTTTAGATCTTTTGAAAAAGTTTAAATTTGATCAAGTCTTGAGCTAACAGGATATTCAGATTCTGATTTTACAGGCTGTAGGCTAGACAGAAAAAGCACAACAGGTGGGTGTCAACTTCTTGGTGGTAAGTTGATAAGTTGCTGTAGCAAGAAGCAGAACTAAGTTTCTACTTCTACTGCTGAAGCTGAGTATATTGCTGCTGGAAGCTGCTGTGGGCAGATTCTGTGGATGCAGCATCGGCTTGAAGACTATGGACTTGTATATAGGAAGACTCCTATTCTGTGTGATAATACAAGTGCTATAGCCATCTCCAACAATCCAGTATTTCATTCCAGAACTAAGCATATAGAAGTCAGACATCATTTCATCAGGGATCACATCCAGAAAGGTAATGTAGAGGTAAGTTTTATTTCCACAGATGAACAGCTTGCTGACATTTTCACCAAGCCTTTTGATGAAACTAGGTTTAATTATCTTGTAAGCAAGCTGGGCATGTTAAATAAAAGTGACTAAGTTTCCTTTATGTTCTAAGGCATTATATGTCTCACACTGCTCAAGTTTCTCAGAACAGCTTAGACAGAACAAGCTATGCATGTTCTACACTTAGCCAATTTCTGAAAACTTGAACAACTTGAGCGTATAAAATGTTTGAAACCATCAGTTTTCACTTCAAACCTGGTCTGTTGATTAAACCCCCAACCTGATAACTCTCTCAATCTGTCATACAAGACATTGTCTTGTAACCTAGTCAGCTATTGAACATAAAATGTTCTTGCGTAGCTGCACAGGTTGAACGAACAGCTTGAGGAATGACAGTTTGTATTGAACCCTGCTCATCACAGGTTTGATCAACAACTTAGATTATCAGTTTTAATTACCTTTCTTCATAACTAAGTTATTTAATTTCTGTATTTATTTAACTTAATTATCTATAGATAATGTGTGTTAACGTGTGTTAGTGAATATAAAGGTTCAAGTGGTCTGACAACCGTTCTGACATGGATAACAGTTTCGTTTTCCGTTAAATAACATTTCAAATCAACCGCCCAAACATTTCTCTCTCCTACCCACTCACATACGAATCCTATAAATACCTCCTCCACTGTTTCATCTTCTTCTTCCTCTACTGCTACCATAACTTCCAAAGAACCCTAAAATCGACTAAGTGTCTAGTACTCATATTTCCACTACTCCACAAATGGCTCACAAAAACAACCCTTTTGCTTCCAGTGTTCGTTGGTAAGGATGTTGAGAAAGATCCATCTGTTACCACGATGCTGACCTTGAAACCCACGAACTACATTGCCAACCTAACCATCCCCAAAAACTATGTGGGGAAAGGTTATGAGAATATGGTGGAGTTTCTGAAGGTTCGTCCTCTACACTACGCCATGACTGCATCTCCTGGTGTCCTGTACCAGGAGATGGTGTATGAATTTTGGTACACCTATGCCTATGACCCAGCAACCAAAATCATCAAGGGAACCATTCTCAATGGGACTCAGACCATTGAGATCACTACTAGTCTTATCAGGGAAGTTCTTCATCTCCCTGTGGGTGAAACGTATGACCAGCCACAGCCTGAAAATGATCAGATGGGAAACTTGCTACGCTTCTGTGGTGTACCAGAACCCAAAGTTGGAGCCGCACTGTTCAGAAAGGATCTCTCACCTACTTACAGCTTCTTATTTGCCTCTGTGGTAATGTGCCTCAGCAGCAAAGTTGGTTCCTTTAACCAGCTTAGCCGTGATGAAATCCCAATAGTTCTACAGCTTGTAGATGGGACTACTCTGAACATGGCTCGGTGGATTTTTATGAATTTAAGGAACCTGGTGCAGCAGGAAACACGTCCAGGTGCTGTTAGATACCCAAGGTTTTAGAGCATCATATTCAAGCATGTCTGTGGTGAGCATCTCTATAACTCTCAGCAAATGTTACGTACTCCTGCCTTCCCAGTTATTGGAAATAGAGTTTTCTACACCCTTGTACTCCCAAATGAGACTCCTCTCTATACACCTATGAGAAGGTTGCTTGGTATGGTGGAAGGACCCTGCTACTGTGAGGGTGAATCCAGTGACTACTCCCAGAGGAAAATCCAAATCCAGGCCCAAGTTGTAAAAAGGGTCCTGGAATCGACTCAAGCTGAGCCTGTTCGCAAGAAGGCAAAAACAGCTAAGTCAAAGTCTGCCCCATCAGCCTCTGTGGCTGAGGAGGAGCAGACTTCTCACCCTGGTTCATCTGTTGAACCTGAAGCCTTTGTGGCTGGTGCCTCTGTGGCATCTAAGACCATGGAACAGGTTAACCCCCCTGTTTCTGACCCAGTCTCACCACTAGTCCAAACACAATTCCCTGCTACTTCTCCTCAAAATCCCACACTGTCTCAATACTCCAGGAGAAAATCCTTAGCTAGGAAGAAACCACCTATCCAATCCAGCCCCTCTGACTCTTCTCAACAAGAGTCAGTTGAAAAAGAAGCAACCCATGCTATCTCTCCTATTTTGGGAGAAGGACCAGCATCATTGGAGCAGGCTTCACTCCAACATGAGTCCACCCTGAGTCAGCGTAGACCCTCTGGTTCCTCCCAACAGGAACCAGTTGTACATATGGAGACTACCACATCAACTATCCCAGCCTCCCAATAGGCTGAGGGTATTGAAAGACAGTAGTTCACTCCACTCCACACTAAGTCCACACAGTCTCCACCCCATACTTCTCTAACACAACCTGAGTCTGCACGAGGTGCCAAACCTGATGGACTAGACCATCCAGTAGATCAGCCTCAAACTTCTGCTCCTAATGATACAGCTGTTGTACACCCAACAGCTGCTGAAGGACCAACATCCCAAGCTGATGAACCACAGGGAACAGACCATTTCTCTGGTGAGGCTACTCATATGCAAATTCCATCAGCCGGTTTCACCACTGCTGATGTTGAAATGCACATCCCATCTCCCCATGATGAGGCACCTATAAACCAAGGTGCTGCTGATGGAATCACCCCAGGCTTTGATGAATGTGCTGCAAAACAAGCAGCATCTGAAAGGCCACCATCTCCTACCCCTTCTCCTGATGAAGCAGCTACAGCCAGTGCTGAAGGATCCATTCACCCTTCCAAGCTGGGCCAACTTACTTATGCCCAGGCTATGGAACTTCTATCAAAAGTATCCCTACCTTCCCAATCACATCCTCAAACACCTGCCTCATCCTAATCTCATTCCCATTCCTCACCATCTACACAATCAAAACAGTCCACCCATACTCCTCCATCCCCCAAAGATCTTCCTTTGAAGGATCAACTATCAGTGCTGACCAACAAAGTTGGCTCTTTGGAAAATTCCGTGATCACCCTACCATCAATAATCTCAGACTCTGTGTCTGCACAGCTCAAAGGATTCTTTGATTTGTTCAAGAATTCCTTTCCAACCCCTCCTCAAGCTGATCAATCCTCACAGCTGCTTGCACTTACTGCACAGCTGCAAACTATCTTCACTACCCTCTCCTCTATCCTTTCCTCTCAACAGGACTCAGTGTTCTCCATGGCAGCTGTCCACTCTCCTTAATACTTGCACCAATACCCTTCCATCTACATTGGCCAGCTTAAACACTCTCATTGTCTCTCTGTCCAATTCTGTGTCATCAAACCTTGATGATGTGCAAGACTCTCTTTAACTACTTCTTGCACAGCTTCAAAGTTTGTTGTTCACAGCTTCTGACTACCTAAAAGCTGCACAGCTAAAGTTTGACAAGGCAAGAGCTAAAGAAATGGGTGTTTCTATGGAGAAATAATGTGAATACAGAGATGAACAACTCCAAGCCCTTAAAAGACTAAAGAAGGAAGAAGCCTCTGCCAAATATGCTAGATCCTTTGCATTCAAAGAGGCAAGTAAAATTAAAATGGCTTCTTTGGATGTGCAAAGAAAGTTGTTTGAGGCTGCTAGGGAGTCCGTGGTTGAAAAGGAAGGTGAAAAGGAACAGGGTGCTCAGGTCTCAGTGACCAAATCCAAGCAAGCATCCTCCTCTGCAAGAGCCCAGATTCACTTTGACAACCTGGCAAGGAAAAAGTTCTTTGATGTTGCTGACAGAAGACTTTCCAGGGAACCAATTGTCAAAGTTGTTCCCATTTCGAGAAAAGGCAAACAGTGGAAGTTACAGATAACCAGAATGGGTGCTGAAGGTCCAGAACTGGAGGCACATGAATACACTGATGTTGCACAAATGGGATTCATAGAATGGGTGGAGTTGGCAGTTGCCAAGAGCCAATCTAAATCAGAAACAGCTAAGACTGTTAGGGCATATGTCAAAAAGTTGATGGAAAGAGTGAAGGATCTTGGCCTGATCACAGAAGAACAGATCAAGGGTACCTCAATAGCTACACCCAAGATAAAGGCTAAGAGAAGTAGAAAGGATACTGAACTGGAGGAACTCCTGATATTGATTGAACAAGGTGATGTAGCGTGGAAATCAAAGGAGTAGACCACAGCCTGCCTAAAGGAGTGGAACATGAGGAGGATAAGCTGATTGAAGAACCTGAGTTGGGGGTATTTTTTTAGATCCCCTTATAAAGAAAAAGTGCTTCCAAAGAGCATTAGACTTGCACAAAGTTGGTCTCAAACAGCTTATTACTTTCAGACTTGCTAATTCCTTTAGGCAATCTATAAAGTGGAGAGCAGCCATCTGGGATCAGCTCAGAGGCTTTTATGAAAGAGGGGAACTTCAACATCCCAGTTTCATGTTCCTAAGAGTTGAATTGGAAGAAATGGATGAAACTAGGGAACAGCTTGAAGAGATGTCTGAAGAAGGAGTGCCACCACTTCCTTGAAGTCCATCTACTATCTAAGTAGATGAAGAATGGAAGTTGTCCATCAGTTGGACAGGTTTGCCATTAATTTCTCCCATCATCAACAGTCCAATATGTTGAGATTTCTATGTACATTAGTTGTACTTTGTTGCATTTGTTGTTACTTTTACTTTAAATAAGTTGTATCAACATTAGTACATAAGTTGTACTCTTGTAAAACATGTGTTGTTTCTGTAATAAAAAATCAGTAAGTATAAACTGATCTTTTACTTTACCTTGATGTTGTAATTTCATTTAAGCAAAATGTATTGTAAAAATATGTAGTGATTATTGATAAAATTAGCTTAGACTGATTATTTCAAATAGGGGGAGATTGTTAGGCACAAAAAGACCTCAGTCAAACATGCTCTACATCTTAAGGGGAGATTTTTAATCAAGCCTGTTTGATGCACTTGAAGGTATAATTTAAGTCCTGTTAATGCCTTATTGAAACCTGAAAAGTGATTTACTATATAAGTCAAAGATGTTTACTCTGTTGCATTCATTGCAATAAAGGCAGATTGTCCAAGCTGTTCTGTCTGCTGAACAGGCTGGACATAAACTGTCTACACTGCTCTATTCTGTTGAGCATGTTAGACATTTAATTTCGATCGTATGGAGTTATTTTGTAATAATTATTTACTTAGCATTTAGCTTTGTATTTATTTCCTTGTTATTTATTTCAATGTAAAAGTCCAGGGGGCAATTGCGTCAGTGCCCCATAGTTAATTAAATGAAGCTATAAAGCTTCTAGGGTTGCTTTTTGTATAGACACGGTTGATAATATTGAATACACATTTGCAGCCGCCATCTTCACATTCTCTCTACATTCATATTGTCTTCTTCATCATTTCCTAATTATTGAGCATAGTTTCTTCTTGGGATATGATAAAGAGTTTATAAAGGTGCTGATATTATGGGAATAGTGTTTTACAATTGGTATCAGAGCCCAAAAGGTGAATTTCAACTTGTTTCTTCTCGGATTCTGCTGGGTTTCTTCAAGTTCATCGAGTTCTTCACTGTTTCATTTGGTTAGATCCATTTCACCCTTAGTTTTCTGTGTTTATTGTGTTATTATCGTCTTATAATCATCACAATATAAACATATACTGATTTTGAGCTTATTCTGTTCCATATCTCCACTAAAATCATCAAGAATCGGATATGGAATTTTAGTGGGTTTTAGCTTGTTTTTTTACTGATTTTTAAGTGTTTTGGTATATTTTAATTCATCAAAAGTGTTTAAAATAGTTTCACAATCATTTAGAAACATTTTTAGGCTTTAAATATGCTAAAATAGACATCTGACCTGTTCTGCCTTAGAAAATCTGCTAAAACCTGTTGTATTTCGGACCAATTAAGATCCCCATTCGGACCATATAAAGCCCTAGTTCGGACCTCATTTTAGTCCAATTCGGACCAATCTTAGGTGTAGTTCGGACCATCTTGTGCCAATTTCGGACCCTTCTTCGGTCCCATCCGAAGTTCTGATCAGACATCCTCATTTTACCATTTTGGACTTGTGCTTAAATTTTTAAATTTTCACTTCGGACCATATATATTTCGGACCACCCGAACTCGGACCATCCGAATTCGGTCCCCTACCTGGACATTTTCCTAAGTGCCTGTCCACTGTTCACCCGAATTCGGACCATCCGAATTAGGTTCCATCAGCTCATCCGAACCACATATTGTCCATCCGAAGTACCTTAGCCGAAGTCATCACTGTTCATCCGAATCCGGTGCGTCCGAATTCGGTCCCTCAGACTTCATAGCATCCGAACTAGGTCCCTACCCTGTCGACTTATAGTATCCATCCGAATTCGGCCCCATCCGAATTAGGTCTCCTATCCGAACTCACACTTCATCCGAATTAGGTCTTTGCCATCCGAAATCCTGCCCATCCGAATTACTGTTCACCCGAACTTCTGACATCTGAATTCCATCTTCATCCGAAATCAGTCTTTCATCCGAATTAGCACCATCCAGTGTGCTATTCTTCCGCAGTCCAGCTCATCCGTGTCAAGTTTCCACCTTTAAGATCTTATCTTTTTCATCAGCACCAAAATCATGTCTCGCGAAGCTCTCGTACTCGGATCTGAGAACAGACCACCTGTTCTCTATCCCGATGAGTATGAACACTGGAAATCCAGGTTCCTCAAATTCGTTGGAATGCAACCACTTGGAAATTTAATGCTTCAGTCCATCTCCGAGGATCCCGTGATCTATTATCGGGAAATAGCAGCCAGACCCGAGGCTGACCCCCCTGTCTTAGCCTCCAAAGTTGAACGCGAACCGGCTAATGACGCCGAGAGAGACAGGCAGCATGCCGATAAGAGGGCAGAATATTTGATCTATCAGGCCCTCCCCACTGATATTCTGGTTGGCGTTGACAGCAAAATGTCTGCCAAAGAAATGTGGGACGAAGTGGAAGTCCAAGTGCTGGGGGCAGATCTCGATGATAGGGCCAAGATTGAGGAGGCCAAGGCTAAGTTTACAGAACTCCGAGCAAAAGACGGGGAATCTCTGCAAGCTACGTTTACAAGGTTTTGTGCGGTCCTGAATGAATTGAACAAACTGCACATTAAAAAGGACAGGGATGACATAAACATCCAGTTCTTTGCAGCCTTAGCCCCCGAATGGCAGATCGCATGCCGGGCCATGAAACGCGTCCTGAACATTCCTAAGGTATCCATTAACGTCGTCATCAAGGAGCTAAAGAACTATCATGGGGATGTGGATCAACAAAAACTGATGGCGAATCAATTGGCATCTTTACTGCTATCAGCCAACACCGGAATGAAACCTAATGATTCACTCGCCTTGATTACCAACACGAATGTCCCAACACCATCCTTTGCTCCACGTTCATCATCATCGCAGTGCAGGTATGCCTCTCCTCCACGTCAGGTATTTGATGAGGAAGAGGCCACAATACAGGAACAAATAGCCTTGTGGACCAATCTTCTCCAACAACGACGGTTTTCCAACAAGACTAAAAATCAACTCCGTTATGACACCAGTCCACGGAGGTACTCAGATGATCGAAGGGATGAACGACGCGATGATTATCGCAGGGACGATTACCGAAGGGATGATCGGGATGAGAGGAGGTATGACGATAGACGCGACTATCGAGATGATCGCCGTTATGAAAGGCGAGACGATAGGCGCGAGGATCGAAGGGACGACAGGCGGGACTATGATAGGTGGGACGATCGACGGGATGATCGTAGGGACGACCGCCGAGATGACAGAAGAGAGCATGAGAGAAGGGAACGACGGAGAGATGATAGCAGAGAACATCGCCGCGCTGACAAGAGGCCGGCTGAGAAAAGAGAGGACAGAGCGCGGGCCGATGAACCGAAAGCCGCAGAAGAGCATCTCTGTTACAAGTGTGGGAAACCGGGCCACTTTGCTCGGGAGTGTAACAACAAATTTGACAGAGACGTCGGCTATTATGAGAGAAAGCTGGAGGCCGCGAAGAAAAGAACCGATGCGCTGGCCCTCGTCGCCCAGGAAGATTACTGGGATGCTGAAGACACCGACGAGGAGGATGATAAGGGCAACACCTGCTATATGGTTGATCGTCTAGGGTTGGAGCAATGTGCCGTTTCCACTGCTGAGACTTCAGATCATGCTGCTGAGGGGGAGACATTGAAAAATCCACCAGCATGTCTGATGACCACAACCGACGATCCCGAATGCTCTACATCCGGTTCTGAGACAAATGAGGTATATTCCTGTTACATTCCTGAACATGTAAATAATTTATTTGTAAATAATGAATGTACATTGCACACAGATATTCTTGATCTACAAGCTAGATTAAATGTTGAAACTGCAAAGTGTGTACAGGCTGAATATCAAGCTCAAACTTTAAAAAAGTCGTCTGAATTATATCACTCAAAGTGGTTAACTAATCACAATGTTATAAAACAGATGTTAATCGAAAAAGTAGATGTTCAGGACAGGAATATATATCTTGAATCTTGCATGGACAAGTTATCAAAATAAAAACTCTCGTTTTACAAAACAGTTAGATACGGTAAATATGGAAAATATAGACAGCTTAGAAAAATATAAAATGATTGAAGAAGAAAGGATAAGTTTGTACTCACGAATAAAGACCCTTGACGATGCATTTTTAAAAAGGGTTCAAACAGAACAAACTATCCACATAAATCAGCCCAAAGAAACTAGGTTTTACCATTCTAAACAAGGAATCGGTTTTAAAAATCCTAAATATTTGGAAAAGGCACAAAAAGTTTTACCTATATTTTATGACATGAATTATATGGGAGCCGATCTTAAATATTTCTTTTTTGAGTCATCAAAAGAAGTTTTAAACCAAGAAAATGAGAAACATGTTGCTCATAAAGAAAAAGAAATTTCTTTTCAATATGAAGAACTTAACGAGAGTTATCCCTCTAGAGTACCCACTTTAGAGGAAGACTTCTTGTCAACTTATTCAGAAGCTGAATTGAAAACAGAAACCGTAAAATCAACTCCTCAACTTTATATTCCTGCAAAAGTTCTTCAACAACAAATCAATGTTTTAGAAAAGGAATTGAAGTCGTCTCAAAAGAAAGCTCTTGATCTTCAAGATGCTCTTCTTAAGAGCGAAGAAGAATTGGTAAATCAAACTTTTCAACAATCTGTGGAAATAACTGTCTACAGAGAAAATTTTGTTATGGTTTCTCAAAAGTTGAAAGATTTTTCAAAAGAACAAACAGTTTCTCATTCCACCAAAATTCCATATGTGTCATCAAATAAAGGTAAGGCCAAAGCTGAAACTTCTTCTTTCATTTATAAAGGTGAGTGTTCAAAAATGTTTAAAAATGAGGTTTCTAAAAGGACTCAGATCCAATCCAAGTCTTTTAAGAAACCCACTCATCAACAAAAAGAAAAGTCTGTCAAGTCTAAATCTTCCATGCTTACTGACTCTAATCGTTTTGTTCCTACAGATCATATAAGAAGAGTTCCAAAAACCACCATGCTGGATTTTTCGAGTGTTTTTGTGAAGAAGGCTATAATGCCAAATGAATTTGTTACTAGAGATAGGATGTCTATAATCTCTAAAGACAATTTGTGTAACAATGTGTGTGACAATGTGTGTAATGATGTACCGAATTCTGTTGTTTCTTTAAAGTACTCTTTCAGTGAATTATTTAATCTATGTCCAACTCGCTATAGACGACAGGTTCCTGAAATGAATGCTTTCGTGCCATATCCTGTTAAACGAATTTGGAAAAAGAAAACAAAAAATGTTGCATCATTAGCCTCAAATAAAATTGAGACTTCTCCGTTGCCAAGGCCCAAAACCAAAGCAACGGTCAAAAAGGTCTCAAAAAGACAAAAACCAAAGGCAATTTCAGCGCCTAAGGTTCCAAAGCCCAATAAATCCAATCTTCAATGGATTCCAAAGGGTTATGCATCCAGACCACACACAAATGCTAAATGGGTTCCTAACACTGTACACGTGCCATATAAATCTGGAACTCCTAACAAAAAGGGACCCATATTGAGGTGGTTACCCAAAATTGTGTGATCTTTATGCAGATGGTTCTTGGTTACTTCTGATCAAGACCCGTTCTTCAATGAGATGGCTTCTAGTTACCATAGACTAGGACCCGTTCTTTTGCTTGTCGGTTGTGCTTAAACCAACACGTTTGGCTTCTGTGCACACAGCTCAGGACCCGGTCTTAACTCATCATGTTTTCTGAACATCTCGGTTCAGAACACGGTTTGATTGTGAATTAAAAATGGATGTGTTTGAATGCATATAGTTTTTCATTGTATGAATTTATTTGCTTTTCAGGCTAAGTCCATTTGGTATATGGATTTGGGTTGATCCAAGCATATGACGGGAAGAAGAGAATTGTTGTCCAACGTAGTTAAACAGCATTGCGGAACGGTAAAATTCGGGAACAACCATCAAGCTCATATCAAAGGATACGGGGACTTAGTTCTAAATAATCTGGTCATCAAGGACGTTGACTATGTTAAGGGATTATCACATAATCTTTTTAGCATAGGACAGCTTTGTGACAAAGGACTAGAGGTAACTTTTAGAGCTAAGAACTGCAGTGTAAAGAGTATGGATGGAAAAGAAATCCTATCAGGTTCTTGAAACTCTAACCTCTACACCATTGACGTAACCAAGCTAATAGTGAAGGATAACATTTGCTTATTATCAAAAGCCTCTTCAAAAGACTCTTGGTTGTGGCATCGAAGATTATCCCATTTGAACTTTGACAATATCAACAAGCTGGCTACGGAACAATTGGTGAAAGGTTTCCCTGAATTGCGTTATGAAAAGGACCATCTTTGTGGAGCTTGTGAGAAAGGAAAGATGAAACGATCATCTCACAAACCAAAGCCCGAACCATCAACTAAAAGAGTATTGGAGTTACTTCACATGGATTTATGCGGACCGATGCGGACTCAAAGCATAAACGGGAAACGATATGTGTTGGTTATCATCGATGACTATTCACGATATACCTGGGTCAGGTTCTTGCGTTCCAAGGACGAGACAGCTCAAGAAATCATAGATTTTATCAAGAGTGTCGAGACCCAACAGCAGCTGTCAGTGCAATCAATCAGATCGGATAACGTCACGGAGTTCAAGAACTTGGTAGTTGAGGATTTCCTTCGATCCAAAGGTATTCAGCATCAATATTCTGCTGCTCGAACGCCACAACAAAATGGGATCGTGGAAAGGCGTAACCGTACGCTTGCGGAAGCCGCTCGTACAATGCTCACATACTCAAAGCTACCTCCGTTCTTGTGGGCCGAAGCCGTATCAACAGCCTGCTATACACAAAATTGCTCCATTATCCATAAGCGCTTTAACAAAACTCCTTACCAACTCTTTTTGAATAAAGTACCATTTATCAAGTACTTAGGTGTATTTGGTTGTAGGTGCTATGTGCTGAACGACAAAGACAACCTCGGGAAGTTTAACAAAAAGGCGGATGAAGCGATCTTCATTGGATACTCATCCAACTCGAAGGCCTATCGCGCATTCAATACCCGAACCAGAACAGTCAATGAAAGTGTGCATGTCACATTTGATGAGTTGGCTGACCTGGCACGCGAAGTTGATCAATCAGGACCTCGCATTACTCAAATGCCTGGAGACTCTTCTAATAACCCCATTTCTTTTTCCTCTTCTGATTTAGTTAAATCACGGTTGAATCGACTCCTATAATACCCTCACATATAATACCAACCATCCTTCCTTCACCTGAACAGTCGGAAATCAAACCGGAACCAGTGGTACCATCATTTGAAACCATTGACCATGAATCTTCATCCATTCCCACTTTAACCACTGAGGTTCCATCCCGAGCACCCCTTCCACACGAGATTAAATGGACCCGAAGTCACCCAACAGATCAAATCATTGGTGATGTTTCAACAGGAGTCCAAACTCGTAGGGCATCTGCTAATGAATGCCTCTTCGCATCATTCCTTAGCATGATAGAGCCCGCTCGTGTGGATGAAGCCCTAAAATATCCAGATTGGATAGTTGCAATGCAAGAGGAACTCAACCAGTTTGAACAGCTAAGAGTATGGTGGTTAGTTCCCAAACCAAAAGACCGTACAGTGATCGGAACAAAGTGGATTTTTAAGAACAAACGAGATGAGAACGGCATTATGATAAGGAATAAAGCAAGACTTGTTGCTAAAGGCTACCGACAACAAGAAGGGATAGATTATGACGAGACCTTCGCTCCAGTTGCACAGATCGAAGCAATCAGAATCTTCTTGGCGTACGCGGCACACAAGGATTTCAAAGTGTACCAGATGGACGCCAAGACTGCCTTTCTAAACGGTGAACTTAACGAGGAGGTGTATGTTGAACAACCACAAGGCTTTGTTGACGCACATAAACCTGACCATGTTTATGTGCTAGATAAAGCCCTCTATGGTTTAAAACAAGCACCTCGAGCATGGTATGATAGTATTTCTAATTTCCTTATTTCTGTCGGTTTCTGTAAAGGTGTGGTGGACACAACTCTGTTCACTAAAAGGGAAGGCCCACATATAATGCTAGTAAAGATATATGTCGACGACATTATATTTGGATCTACTGACAGTAATTTCTGTAGGAATTTTTCAGCCCTAATGGAGTCCAGGTTCGAGATGAGTATGATGGGGGAAATGAACTTTTTCCTCGGATTACAAGTCAAACAACTTGAGGATGGGATTTTTGTGAACCAGTCGAAATATACTCTTGACAATCTCAAGAAGTATAAGTTAGACTCTTGCACGAGTATCGCAACTCCCATGGCCTCCAACTGTAAGTTAGACACCGATCCTTCTGGGAAAAGTGTCGATAATACAACTTACAGAGGGATGATAGGATCCTTACTGTATTTGACTGCTAGTAGGCCGGATATAATGTTCTCAACATGTCTTTGTGCTAGATTTCAGGCCGACCCAAAAGAATCACACCTAACTGCGGTAAAACGCATTTTTCGTTATCTTAAGGGTACACCCGATCTTGGTCTATGGTATCTGAAGGGAACCGATTTCGATCTTACCGCTTTTTCAGATGCTGATTTTGCATGTTGTAGAGTTGACAGAAAAAGCACGTCGGGAGGAATACAATTCTTGGGAGATAGACAGGTGAGTTGGTCTTCCAAAAAGCTGAATTGTGTTTCAACATCCACAACTGAGGCTGAGTATGTAGCAGTTGCAAGCTGTTGCTCTCAAGTGCTGTGGATGAGAACACAATTACGCAATTATGGATTCTCACTCACCAATATCCCAATTTACTGTGATTCTCGAAGTGCTATTGCCATCTCTTGCAATCCCGTGCAGCACTCTAGAACGAAACACATAGATATCAGGTATCATTTTATTAAAGATCACGTAGAAAAGGGAACCATTGAGTTGTATTTTGTTGGCACGGAATATCAACTTGCGGATATATTTACTAAAGCTTTAGACGAACCTCGTTTTCAGTTTTTAGTATCCCATATCGGCATGTTGAATCCGCCTTCCAATTAAATATCAGATATTATCTTAAATAATTCTATTTCAATCTATCATGATTGAAATTCCTTTAGTTTAGAAAATATCTGTTATTTAAATTTAAGCATTGTGTCACAAAATTGAAACTCAATATTTCCTTATCTGTGTACATTTTTAATAATTAATGATCCTGACAAATTGGTGTGTGAATTGTTCATCACGGAGTGGGACGCAAACATTATCCAGGTTTGTCTGTATCTTAAAGGCTGAAAAGGTTCAGGAACCTTATCTGAAAAACAAAAGGAAAAGAACCGGTATCTATTTGAGGGGGAGTATAGTTAGGATATTAATTTTTATAATTCTTTATTTTTTTAATTTTAGTATTTAAATTTTTAAATTTTAGGTTGGTTATATTTTAGTGTAATTTTAAGTTTATCTTAATAGTTCAGAAAAATTCCAAAAAATATTTTAAGTTGTTCAAATTTTTCAAAAAGCCAAAAATATTTTATTTTTGTTTTGTTTCAAATATTTATTTATGTTCAAACTCTAAAAGAAAATACCAAAAAGATTTTTATTTGTTTCAAATAAAAATACAAAAAGATGTTATAAATTGGGCTAAATGTTTGTTTAAAATTTTTTTAAGGCCCAATCTTCTATTTTTTGTGTGTTTTTGTGAAAAACCGGCGGCCCCTATCACTTTGGGAGCGGATCTTCTGATCCGAACTCGACCCGGACGAGTTTAAATAGTGGGTCAACCGGTCAAGGGTCTTTCTTCACCTTCAAGTCTCCTTCTTCTTCTTTCTTTCTCCTTACCGTCGCCGACCACCACCATTTCCATCGATTGAAAGCTTTTGCAACACCATCTTCTTCCGTTTTTCTTGCTTTATTCACCTTCGGCATCTTCAGGTAACATCTTTTTAACTTTATTTCAGCTCTTAACTTCTTATATTGTGTGTTTGATTTTCATTTTTTCCTTACTTTTTACTCTCGGTTTTTACTATTTTTAGGTAGTGTAAAGTGTTATTTTTACTTAGTTGTAGTTAGGAAAAATGTTCCTTATGTGTTTTTCATCTAGGATCTGTAATTTCATGCATTTTTGTCACTTTTCACTGTTCACATTTAATTTTGCATGAACACATTAACTGCACAGATGCACTTCGGATGTCCGAATTTGGACCATCACCCGAATTCGGATGCACCCACTTAGACTCATTTTCAAAATTTTCAGAGTTCAAAATCCCAATTCGGACCACAGTCCATCTGAACTCGGATGACCACTGTTGATCCGAATTCGGACCATCATCGTCATGCCAAAACATTTCAAAATTGAATTTACTCTAAGTAAGTTCGTTACTATTCATCCGAACTCGGATGGGAACCGAATTCGTTCCTTAACCGAATTCTGTGTTCCATCCGAATTAGGACTTTTATTTTCTTTGCATGCATTCCATCTGCATCAGCAACCGAATTCAGACCATCATCATTTTCATCCGAATTCGGACCCCCAATCCTCATCATCACTTTCATGCATTTCGGTTCCCCATCCGAATTCGGTCCTTCATCATGAACCATCCGATTTCGGACCCCAACATCCCCTTTCATGCATCATCCGGATTTCGGCAAATCCGAATTCGATGACAATGTTCATCCGAATTCGGACCATTCGAAATCCCACACTTAGCATTTTTTTTTCTCATTTTTGCATTTTCACTATAATTTAAAATCCAAAAATATTTTAATTTCAGTGCACCATTGATTAGAGTTAGGATTAGTGTTTGAGTGAAAAAGTCTGATCTAACATCGATCTCTTAACGATTGACTTTGGACTTTATTAGTAGAATTTTATTCTACTAATAAAGACCCGATGCTATACAGATCAGGCAGTTTCTATTTCACACTTTTTTAGACTTCACATCAATGTCATATCTTTTTAAAGTCTTTTATTCTAACTTTGATGCACCTTTGCAGGATGATGGAACCTGCTGTTAAC
Organism: Centrapalus pauciflorus; assembly: GCA_020465985.1. Lineage (NCBI taxonomy): Eukaryota > Viridiplantae > Streptophyta > Magnoliopsida > Asterales > Asteraceae > Centrapalus > Centrapalus pauciflorus. The sequence goes on along the minus strand of JAANYP010004473.1, from coordinate 403,164 downwards.
CTCACCCTACCCCATCCACCCATCCCAAATAATAACGCACAACTACCCGAACAATCCATCCTTCCCAACGCCGAGTTTGTCGAGTTTATTCCACACAACTGGCAGCTTGATGTTTCCATTCTAACTAAAGAACCCCAAACCCTCGCTTTCGACATCCTTCTTCACCACCCCATCTATTAGACCTTGTCCACCGCAATCGCTGTTCCCCAAATTTATCTACAACAATTCTGGAACAGATTGCAATATATTCCCGACGCCGAACCTTTCTTCCAAACCACCATCGACTGCGTTCCAGTCAAAATCACCATACCCGCCATCCGCCATATCCGTCACCTTCCGGCCAAAACACGATCTGATTTCACACTATTGATTTTCTCACAATCCTTAGAAGCTTCCTTTTATACTCTCACTGAGAATCTCAGTGAAGCTTCTTCATTGGACAGATGAGATAGTGGGATGTCTTTTTAAAAACACAAAACACCTTTTCTGCACATGCTGATAAAGTATATTTGTCTTCATGTGGCAGAATCTTTGTCTTTTTCTTTTTGTCACTGTTGCATAAGACTGCAACCAAAAGAGGAATGTCACTTTGCATCTTTCTTCTTTTGTTAAGTCCATTTTGGTATAAGAAAAGGTCTGTCACCCTTTTCAGATATCCGTTTGTCTTTATGTAACAGAACAGCGTAGGCAGGCTTTTGTAGTTTCTGTTTTCCACTTTGTCTTCGACTTATAAACTGATCTTGTAGCCAAAAACAATACATGAGGACTTGGAAACATATTCCATAAAGTGTTTAGCCTATTCACAAAGAACAGGTTCTGTTTACAAAAACCAGAATCCAAGTTGCTCAACAGAACAGAGCACCGTAGACACTTTCCAGCCTGTTTAGCAGACAGAACAGTTTGGACAATCTGCCTTTGTTGCAACGAATGCAACATGGTAAACAGCTTTGGCTGATATTGCAAATCACTTTTCAGGTTTTAAATAAGGCATAAACAGACCTTAAGTTATACCTTCAAGTGCATCAAACAGGTTTGATTAAAAATCTCCTCCTATGATGTAGAGCAGGTTTGACTGAGGCCTTTTTGTGCCTAAAAATCTCCCCCTATTTGCAATAGTCAGTCTGAGCAAATTTTATCAATAATTACTATACATTTTACAATACATCTTGCTGGAATGAAATTACAACATTAACGTAAAGTAAAAGATCAGTTTATATATACTGATTTTTGATTACATAAACAACACATGTTTTTACAATAGTACAACTGATGTACTAGTGTAGATTACAACTGATGTAAAAATAAAATTTATAACTAATGCAACTAAGTACAACTAATGTACAGGAAAATTCAACAATTTGGACTGTTGATGATGGGAGCAAATAATGGGAAGCCTGTCCAACAGATGAACAGCTTCCATTCTTCACCTACTCAGATAGTAGGTGGACTTCGCGACAGTGGTGGTGGCAATCCTTCTTGAAACATTCTTTCATAATTCATCCCTGGTTTCCTCCAAATCTTGTAATTCAACTCTGAGGAACATAAAATTAGGATGTTCAAGCTGCCCTCTTTCATAGAAGCCTCTGAGCTGATCCCAGATGGCTGCTCTCCACTTATTGGATTGCCTAAAGGAGTTTGTAAGTCTGAATGCTACAAGCTGTTTGAGATCAACTTTGTGTAGGTCTGATGCTCTTTGAAATCACTTCTTCTTTGTCAGGGGATCTACAAAAAATGCCCACAACTCAGGTTCCTCAATCAGCTTGCCTTCTTCAAATTCTACTCCTTTAGGCAGGCTGTAGTCAACTCCTTTGATCTCTACTGCATAGTCACCTTGTTCAATCAAGATCAGGAGTTCCTCCAGCTCTGAATCCTTTTTGTTCCTCTTGGCCTTAATTTTGGGGTAACTCACAGAGACACCCTTACATAGTTCTTTTGAGATCAGGTCAATGTCTTTCACTCTCTCCATCAGCTTCTTGACATATGCCCTGATAGTCTTAGCCGTTTCAGACTTAGACTGGCTCAGGGCAACTGCCAACTCAACCCATTCCATGTACCCCATTTGTGCAACATCAGTGTAGCCATAAGATTCCAGTTCTGGGCCTGTTGCACCCATTCTGGTTATTTGCAATTTCCACTGTTTGCCTTTTCTTGATATGCACACAGATTTGACAATAGATTCCATGGCAAGTCTTCTATCAGCAACATCAGAGAACTTTTTCCTTGCCAAGTTGTCAAAATGAATTTGGGCCCTTGCAGAGGATGCTTGTTTGGATTTGGTCACTGTGACCAGAGCACCTTGTTCCTTACCACCTTCCTTTTCAGTTGCTGACTCCTTAGCAGCTTCAAGAAGTTTTCTTTGCACCTCTAAAGAAGGCATTTTGATTATGCTTGCCTTTTTGAGTGCAAAGGATCTAGCAGCTTTGGCAGAGGCTTCTTCTTTTCTTAATTTTTCCAAGGCTTTGAGCTGTTCATCTATGACCTCATAATATTTTTCCATAGGAAGACTCATTTCCTTAGCCCTTACTCTGTCAAACTTCAGCTGTGCTACTTTCTGGTGATCAGGGTCAGCAGTGGCTTTTTCTTTTCCTTCAGCTGTTGTAATGGGAACAGCTTCAGGAATATCTTCCTCTTCTTCTTCTTCTTCTTCTTCCAAAATTAGATGCTTCCTTTTGTCGCTTGGCCTGTCCTCTGGAATGGATTCCTCCCCTTTAGATTGTGCAGGGTTTGGAGATCCAGCCTGAGTAGGCTGAGCTGTTTCAGTTTGATTAGAGGCACCTTCAACTGGACCTATACCTGTTACAGATGCACCTGCTGTTTGACCAGTAGATGCTGATTTCTCCTTTGGAGAAGAGGTTTTCTCCCCCTTAGACTTAGTCTTCGAGGCAGACAACTTCTCCCCCTTTTAAGGAGATGGTACATCACCTTTAACAGCTGGTCTGCCTGAAGGAACAAATTAAGCAGGCTTGGCAGTAGTTTTGACAGCAGGCTTGGGGCCAACCAGGCTATGCACTAAGTAAGCTAGATTGTCATTCACCTCTGCAAGTTGGGAAATACAGGTTTGAAGAGAGGAGGATTGGGAATCAGCAATAGAGGACAGCTTGACAAGATTTTCTCTGTCAAAAGCTGTGAACAGCAAACTTTGAAGCTGTGCAAGATGTAACTCAAGAGAGTCTTGCACATCATCAAGATTTGCTGACACAGAATTTGACAGAGAAAGGATTAGAGAGTTTAAGCTGGCCAATGTATCTGGAAGGGTAGTAGTGCAAGTGGTGAGGAGAGTTGACAGCTGTTGGGATATGGCTGTCATGGAGGACACGGAGTCCTGTTTGTGTGAAAAATTAATGAGAGGGAAGTGGAGATATTTTGCAGCTGTGCAGTAAGTGCAGGCAGCTGTGAGGAGTAGTCAGTTTGTGTAGTGGATGGAAAGGAATTCTTGAACAAATCAAAGAATCCCTGAAGCTGGGCAGACACAGAGTCTGAGATTAAGGACGGTAGAGAAGACATAGAGTGTTCCAAAGATACAACTTTGTTGGTCAGCAGAGAAAGCTGATCTTTCAAAGTAAGATCTTTGGGAGAAGGAGGAGTGTGGGTAAACTGTTTGGATTGGGTAGATGGGGATGAATGAGATGATGATGATGATGAGGCAGGTGTTTGGGGATGTGATGGAGAGGGAAGGGTGACTCTTGACAGAAGCTCCATAGCTTGGGCAAAAGTAATATGGCCCAGCTTGGAGGGGTCAATGGGTCCCTCAGCAGCGGTTGTAGTTGCATCATTAGGAGAAAGGGTAGAGGTTGGTAGCCTTTCAGATGCTGCTTGTGTTGCAGCACCTTCATTAATGCCTTGGGTGGTTCCCTCTGCAGCACCTTGGTCTAAAGATGCCTCATCATGGGGAGATGGAATGTGCATTTCAACATCAGTAGTGGTGAAACCTGCTGATGGAGTTTGCATATGAGGTACAGCCTCACCAGAGGGATTGTATGTTCCCTGAGGTTCATTAGCTTGGGATGTTGAACCTTCAGCAGCTGTTTGGTGTACAACAGCTGTATCATGAGGAGCAGAGGTTGGAGGCTGATCTACTGGATGGTCTAATCCAGCAGGTTTGGCACCTCGTGCAGACTCAGGGTGTGAAGAAGTATGGGGAGGAGACTGTGTGGACTTAGTAGGGAGTGGAGTGAACTCCTATCTTTCAATATTCTCAGCCTGTTGGGAGGCTGGAATAGTTGATGTGGTAGTCTCCTTTTGTACAACTGGTTCCTGTTGGGAGGAACCAGAGGGCTGAGGCTGACTCAGGGTAGACTTTTGTTGGAGTGAAGCATGCTCCAAATGTTCTGAAGCTTCTCCCAAAATAGGAGAGGCAACAGTGGTTGCTTCTTTTTCAACTGAACCCTGTTGAGAGGGAGCAGAGGGGCTGGTTTGGGATGTTGGTTTCATTCTGGCAATGGATTTGCATTGGTATGATTTGAGAGATGAGGTGGATGATGGATGTTGTGGAGAGGTGATGAGAGGTTCTGTTTGGACCGGTTGGGAGACTAGGTCAGAAACAAGTGGGATGGCTTGTTCCATAGTCTTAGGTGCCACAGAGGCAGCAGCCACAGAGGCTTCAGGTTCAACAAATGAACCAGGGTGAGAAGCCTGCTCCCCGTCAGCCACAGAGGCTGATGGGGCAGACTTTGACTTGGCTGTTTTAGCCTTCTTGCGGACAGGCTCAGCTTCAGTCGTTTCCAGGGTCCTTTTAACAAATTTGACCCTAGATTTGGATTTTCCCTTGGGAGCAGTCTCTGGATCCACCCTCACAGCAGAGGGTCCTTCCACCAATCCTAGCAATCTCCTCATTGGTGTTGACAAAGGAGGTTCATTTGGGAGAACAGGAGTATAGAAAACTATATTCCCTATTATAGGGAATGCAGTAGTACGAAGTAGAGGCTGAGAGTTATAGAGTTGCTCACCACAGATGTGCTTGAAAATAAAACTTAAAAACCTAGGATATCGAACAGCAGCTGGACGTGTTTCCTGCTGCACCAGGTTTCTCAAGTTCATGAAAATCCATCTTCCCATGTTGATTGTAGTCTCATCCACAAGCTGTAGGACTATTGGAATCTCATCACGGCTGAGTTGGTCGAATAAACCAAATTTACTGCTGAAGCACATCACCACTGAGGCAAACAGGAAACTGTAGGTTGGAGACAAATCCTTCCTAAACAGAGTAGCTCCAACTTTTGGTTCTGCTACACCACAGAAGTGTAGCAGATTTCTCATCTGTTCATCTTCAAGCTGTGGCTGATCATAGGTTTCAGCCACAGGGAGACTAAGAGCTTCCCTGATCAGACGAGTAGTGATCTTAATGGTCTGAGTCTCATTGAGTATGGTTCCCATAATGATTTTGGTAGAAGGATCATAAGAGCAGGTGTACCAAAATTCATAAACCATCTCCTGGTACAGGACACCAGGAGATGCAGTCAATGCATAGTTCAGTGGGTGAACCTTCAGAAACTCCCCATGGTTTCATATCCTTTTCCCACATAATTTTTAGGGATGGTTAGGTTTGCAAGGTAGTTGGTAGGTTTCAAAGTCAGCATCGTGGTAACAAGCGAGTGTTTGTGCACATCGTTACCAACGAAGACTGGAAGAAAGGGGATGTTTTGGTGAGCCATTTGGAAAATAGTGAAAGTAGTAGCACAGGACACTTAGTCGAGGTTTAGGGTTCTTTGGAAGTTATGGAAGTAGTGAGGAAGACGAAGATGAAATAGTAGATGGGTATTTATAGGGTTTGAATGTGAGTAGGTATGAGAGAGAAAAACTTTGGGCGGTTGATTTCAAATGTTCGTTAACGGAAAACGGAACAGTTGTCCATGTCAGAACGGTTCTCAGACCACTTGAGCCCTTTTTAGTCACTAACACACGTTAACCCACATTATCCGCGGTAATTAAGTTAAACATATATAAAAATGAAGTAACTTAATTGTGAAGAAAGGTAATTAAAACTGATGGTCTAAGTTGTTGGAAAAACCTGTGATGAGCAGGGTCATCACAAACTGTTCATTCTTCAGGCTGTTCTTTCAACCTGTCAGCTATGTATACAGAGTGAGAGAATGAGCAGGTTGGAGGTTTGATCATCAGACCAGGTTTGAAATGAAAGCTGATATTGTCAAACCTGTTATACACTCAAGCTGTCTAAGTTTTCAGAAACTGGCTAAGTATAGAACATGTATAACATGTTCTGTCTAAGCTGTTCTGGAAAACTTGAGCTGGGTGAGACATATAATAACTTAGAACATTTATGACACTTAGTCACATTTATTTAACATGCCCAGCTTGCTAACAAGATAGTTAAATCTATTTTCATCAAGAGGCTTGTTGAAAATGTCTGCAAGCTGTTCATCTGTGGAAATAAAACTTACCTCCACGTTACCTTTCTGGATGTGATCCCTGATGAAGTGATGTCTGACCTCGATATGCTTTGTTCTGGAATGAAATACTGGATTGTTGGAGATAGCTATGGCACTTGTATTGTCACACAGAATAGGAGTCTTCCTATATACAAGTCCATAGTCTTCAAGCTGATGCTGCATCCACAGAATTTGCCCACAGCAGCTTCCAGCAGCAATATACTCAACTTCAATAGTAGAAGTAGAAACTGAGTTCTGCTTCCTGCTACACCAACTTATCAACTTGCCCCCAAGGAGTTGATACCCACCTATTGTGATTTTTCTGTCTAGCCTGCAGCCTGTAAAACAAGAATCTGAATATCCTGTTAGTTCAAGGCTTGAATCTTTGGGATACCAAAGACCCAAACTTGGTGTACCCTTAAGGTATCTGAAGATTCTTTTTACAGCAGCCAGATGTGATTCTTTAGGATTAGCTTGAAACCTAGCACATAAACAGGTGGCAAACATAATATCAGGTCTACTAGCAGTTAAATACAGCAAGCTCCCAATCATGCCTCTGTAAGCTGTTACTGAAATAGCTTTGCCACTGGCATCTGCATCCAACTTTACATTGGTTGCCATTGGGGTTTTGATAGGATAACTTTGATCAAATTTAAACTTTTTCAACAGATCTAAAGTATACTTTCTTTGATTTATGAAAATTCCATTTGAGGTTTGTTTAACATGCAATCCTAAAAAGAAAGTAAGTTCTCCCATCATACTCATTTCATATTTTGATTTCATGAGTAATGAAAAATTCTTGCATAACTGCTCATTAGTAGAATCAAATATTATGTCATCCACATAAATTTGAACAAGCATAATGTCAGACTTCACCTTCTTTATGAACAGTGTGGTATCCACTTTACCTCTGGAATAACCATTGCTCATAAGGAAATCAGTAAGAGTGTCATACCAGGCTATAGGGGCTTGTTTCAGACCATAGAGAGCTTTGTCCAACTTATAGGCAAAACCTGGATGATGTTCAGTTTCAAAACTTGGAGGCTGCTTTACATAGACTTCTTCTTGCAGCTTACCATTCAAAAATGCACTATTTACATCCATCTGAAATACCTTCATGCTCTTATGAGTAGCATAGGCTAGAAACAAACGAATTGCCTCTAACGTGGCTATAGGAGCAAATGTTTCATCATAGTCAATGCCTTCCTCATGTCTGTAGCCTTGAGCAACTAGTCTTGCCTTATTTCTAATGACATGACCTTGCTCATCCATCTTGTTACTGAAAACCCATTTGGTGCCAATTATTGTCTTTCCTTTAGGAGCAGGGACCAGCTTCCGTACTTTGTTTCTCCCAAACTGATTGAGTTCTTCTTGCATGGCAGTGATCCAATTGGCATCTTTAAGTGCTTCATCCACTTTCTTAGGCTCCATTAGAGAAACAAAGCTAGAAAACATACGAAAGTTTCCTAAGCTGTCCCATCTTGTTTGCACCCCTTTGTTGATGTCACAAATTATTTGATCATTTGGGTGACACCTGATCCACTTAGGATCTTGCTTCAATGAGGATTCTCCTGAGTTGTCTTCATCTTCAACAGGTCCTGTTGAGCAGCTCTCAAGATTTTCAGACACACTGATATCTTGAGCCTGTTCACTTGTTGAGCATGACTCTCCATTGTTGAACATATCAGCAGAGGATCCAGGAAAATCAGCATTGATTGGTTCAGGACATGGAGTTGTAATTATGTCAGTACACTTATTCACATAGGGTGTATCAACATAGTCATCATCATGCCCATCATGATTAGCAGGTTCCACTCTGGATGTAGTGGAAGCTTTTGAGTCCTTTTCCTCACTGATGGAATGCATAAGATCATGAAAGATGAATTCTCTTGAGACTGGTTCAGGAACAGCTTTGGTTGAGGCACTCCTGGACTCTTCAAAGGTGACATTGATAGATTCATCTATCACTTTTCTCTTGTTGTTGTATACTCTGTAGGGTTTGGAGATAGCAGAATATCCTACAAATACACCTTCATCAGCTTTGGGTTCAAACTTTGCCAGCTGGTCCCTTTGATTTGAAATGAAGCACGGACATCCAAACACATGGAAATAGCTAACGTTTGGCCTCCTTTCTTTGAGCAGCTCATAGGGAGTCTTGTTGAACCTTTTCACCACCAAGGATCTATTTTGGGAGAAGCAGGCAGTGTTGACAGCTTCAGCCCAGAATGATGAAGGTAAACCAGATGCACACAACATGGTTCTAGCAGCTTCAATGAGGGTTCTGTTTCTCCTTTCAGCAACTCCATTTTGTTGTGGAGTTCTTACTGCTGAAAAGTCTCTTTCTTCACAGAAGTCCTCAAGAGTACTGTTTATGAACACAGTACCATGATCACGTCTAAGCTGCTTTAATTGAGTAGAGTTCAGCATCTCCATCTTTTTGATAAATCCAATGATTTCTCTAGCAGCCTCTCCTTTGCTCTTCAGAAAGATTACCCATGTAAACCTGGAAAACTCATCAACCATTACTAGAGTGTATCTTCTTCCTCCTAGACTTGGGACACTGACTGGTCCAAACAAGTCCATGTGGATTAAGAAAAGAGGAATATCAATAGAGAAATTATGCTTAGATTTAAGAGATGATTTTCTCTGATTGCCTTTCTCACAAGCTGTGCAAAGTTTATCCTTAACAAAGGTTATAGAAGGCAAACATGTTACCAACTCTTTCTTATAGAGTTTGTTGATATTCTTGAAGTTCTGGTGTGATAGCCTTTTGTGCCATAACCAGTTCAGGTGTGCATTGCTTCTTGAGATAAAGCGGGTTTCAGTCGTGGGATCAGCAGATTTCATGTCCACAACATATACACCTTTCTTTCATTGAGCACACAGCACAACTTTGCCTTGGGGTCCAATATGTAACCCAGGTGCTCATCAAAGTTAACCTTGTAGCCAGCATCACACAGTTGGCTTATACTAACAAGATTATGTTTTCAGCGCAACCACATAAGCTAGCCTTTTGAACACTGCAGCACCAGCTTGAAGAGTTCCATATCCTTCTGTGGATCCCTGTACATTGTCACCAAATGTGACTTTTGGCCCTTTTTCAGGCCTGAGATTACTCAGCATGTCCTTGCAACCTGTCATATGTCCTGAGCAGCCACTGTCCAAGTACCAAACCTGGGATGGTTGTTTGTCCTGCAGAGTGTCATGAGAAAATATTAGTTATTTCTAGGGAAACTAATCATAGGGATAAGTTCTCCTACTTCATCAACCTTTGTTGATGGACCAGTGATATCCACACTAATATTCCCTATTTGGATGGTATCAGCTTGGGTACCATCCTTATTGACTATGTTACTTCCAACACTACTTGTTTTTGCATTGATGGAACTAGCAGAGTCAACAGGCCTCATGCCCTCAGTTTCAGGACAGTCTTTGGCCATATGTGTCTTCTTCCCACACTTATAGCATTTTCTCTTTTTAGCCTTTTTGGAAGAAGAACCTCCAGAAACATATTCTGAATTATTTTTGTTGATTCTGTCAGCAGGTTTAGCAAAGTTATTACTATTTTTAGATTAATCAACAGTTTGGGTGGAAGGCACAATGGCAACAGCTTTGCCTGTGTCTTCTTTCCTCTTTTTGGGAGGACAGATATCAAACACAGGTAGCTTGACTGGCCTTTGACTTTCCACAGGTTTGGGAAACTTATTCCCAAATTTCTCATGTTGAGCAATGGCTTTGCCTTTGCCCTTACTAAGATGTGATTGATGTTTCCTATCAACATGATCACTGCTTTTGGTTCTGAAAGACTTACCTTCATTTATAACCAATTTTCCACTATGATTTAAAATTTTATTTGAAACCACAGCAGATTTGCTTTCAACATGAGACTTACCCCTGTTGAAAGCACCTCTCTTAGACATTTCCAAGGCATTTCTTTTCTGTTGCCTTGACTGCTCATCATTCAGTAGGGATCCATATAAGTGTAAAAGATCCATACCTTTGATGGTGCCTGAATTTCTCAAGATGGTAGAAAAGTAGTTCCATTCTACAGGCAGGATGTCTAATAAATTGTTCACCAGAGTCAGGCTGTCCTTTGTGATCCCAACAGCTTTGAGATCGTTGATAAGAGCAGTAAACCTGGTGTAGGTTTCTATGAGTGACTCCTTTAGTTTTGCAAAGAAGAGTTCATACTGTCTAACAAGATTATTAATCCTGTTATCCAGTGTGATTGTGGGACCATCATAGACGGTACACAAAGTATCCCACATCTCCTTTGCAGTTTTCATCTTCTCAACCTGTTTGAACACATCATCAGGAAGAGAAATGACCAGGTTATTCTTGGCTTTGCATCCAGAGCAACCAGTCATTTGTCTTCATCAGACCATTGAGCTTTGCCTTCTCAAAAGTTCTGATTTCAGGGGCAGCTCCTTCAACAGTAGGAGTGATAGTAGTAACAGAAGTTGGCACATAGGGACCTTCCATTACTATCTCTGGCAGTTGTACGTCCAGATTCTCTAAATAGAGCATCATTCTACACTTCCAACCAGAGAAGTTTTGATGATTGAACTTGGGGGGTTTGGCCATTGAACCATTGTCATAGTAAGAGGAGGAACTTGCAGCACTGTTGTCCATGGGAAAGTAGGGAGAATAAGAGATCTAGAGTTGACACACACTCTATCTGCTCTGATACCAGTTGTCGGTCCCAAAAGGTTTCCCTAGTGTATAGTTCAAAACTGTAGGGGGGTGGGGGGTGAACACAGCTATTTAAAACTCAACACTCTTTTCTCAATGTTTGTGTATATATCAACAAGTGTTAATTACAAACAAGCCTGAACTGCGAAAAGATTCAAGCTGAGATGACAGATACAATAGTTGTTTTAACTAATCTAAGACACACTCAGACTAGATACAATGACTACACTCACTTAGATACACTCACTGATTTTACAAGACACAGATGGACAGCTTGAGTATGAACAGCTTAGACACACGTACTGTTATATTCAAGCAGACTTGCATGCATGAAAAACACACTTTAATGCACGATCTGATTTCACACTCTTGATTTTCTCACAATCCTTAGATGCTTCCTTTTATACTCTGACTGAGAATCTCAGTGAAGCTTCTTCATTGGACAGATGAGATAGTGGGATGTCCTTCCAAAAAGACAAAACACCTTTTCTGCACATGCTGATAAAGTGGATTTGTCTTCATGTGGCAGAATCTTTGTCTTTTTCTTTTTGTCACTGCTGCATAAGACTTTAACCAAAAGAGGAATGTCAACTTTGCATCTTTCTTCTTTTGTTAAGTCCATTTTGGTATAAGAAAAGGTCTGTCACCCTTTTCAGATATCCGTTTGTCTTCATGTAACAGAACAACGTAGGCAGGCTTTTGCAGTTTCTGTTTTCCACTTTGTCTTCGACTTGTAAACTAATCTTGTAGCCAAAAACAATACATGAGGACTTGGAAACATATTCCATAAAGTGTTTAGCCTGTTCACAAAAAATAGGTTCTGTTCACAAAGAACAGAACACTTAGAATCTGTGCAAGCACTCAACAGAACAGAGCAGCGTAGACAGTTTATGTCCAGCCTGTTCAGCAGACAGAACAGCTTGGACAATCTGCCTTTGTTGCAATGTATGCAACATGGTAAATAGCTTTGGTTGATATTGCAAATCACTTTTCAGGTTTTAAATAAGGCATAAACAGGCCTTAAATTATACCTTCAAGTGCATCAAACAGGTTTGATTAAAAATCTCCCCCTAAGATGTAGAGCAGGTTTGAATGAGGCCTTTTTGTGCCTAACAAGTTGTTTTGTCTTTTTGGAAAGACATCCTACTATCTCATCGTCCAATGAAGAAGCTTCACTGAGATTCTCAGTGAGAGTATAAAAGGAAGCTTCTAAGGGTTGTGAGATAACTAGGAGTGAGAAATTCAGATCGTGCATTTAAGTGTGTTATTCGATGCATGCAAGTCTGCTTGAATAAAACAGTAACGTGTGTCCAAACTGTTCTTATTCAAGCTGTCCACTGTGTCTTGTAAAATCAGTGAGTTCATCCTAGTGAGTGTATTCATTATATCTAGTCTGAGTGTGTCTTAGATTAGTTGAACATCTGTTGTATCTGTCATCTCAGCTTGAAACTTTCCGCAATCAAGCTTGTTTGTAATTAACACTTGTTAATAATATACACAAACATTGAGAAAAGAGTGTTGAGTTTTAAATAGCTGTATTCACACCCCCCCCCCCCCTTCTACAGCTTAGAACAATTCACTAGGGAAACATTTTGGGACCTACACAGGTACAATAATTCTTAGATGTTGGAGATGGCTGAGAAACGGTACCAGCAACGAAGCCATATTTGTTCTTTGCAGTTAGGGCTATCGTCGTTGATCGTTTCCAGGCCATGAATCCAGTGCCGTTGAAGACATTTGAGACTAAAATCGATCCAGGATTATCTGATGATCCATGGTAATAGGGGTTTGAACAATCACGATTACTTGAATTTGAAGAATTATCTTCTGATTTAGTCATGATTGAACGACGAAACAGAAATTGAAGAAGGAACTGGATCAGTATGATACCATGTTTGAGAGAATTTCTTTTCTATTGAGAAAGAAGAAGTATAGTGAAATAAGAACTTTACAAACATATACATACATATATATATATATATATATATATATATATATATATATATATATATATATATATATATATATATATATACACACACACCAACTATCTAACAACTAACTAAAACTAAACTGAAACCAACTATCTAACAACTAACTAAAACTAAATTGAACTAACTAACTTGAAACAAACTCGTGTGATATAAAACCAACATACATACGCGTAAAGATGCTTTAATGAGAAATGAACAAAAAAAATCAAGAAAAGCTGATAATACAAACGATGAGTAATATTTTTTTATGATATCATTTTTAAGCTAGAAACAAGAAGTTTCATCCACAGAAGCACTAGTACAAAAATGGGCTTTGGTCACACATGCTCGAAATCAAATCGTCACACATTAGAATATTTGTGTGACTAAAGATAAAAAACTAAAATTCACGTCATTCTTTTAATCACATCTGAACTCCAATCGTGTGACCAATCTAAAATGTATTGCCACACATTCGAACATTTATGTGACTAAAGGTATCTAGTGTTCTTTTTTGCTGACTAAGTTTGAAGCATTAGTCACGTTACACACATAAAATGTGAAAAAACGGCGTCACACAGTTGAACAGTGTGACCAAATGCCAATATATGGTCACATGAAGTAAATTGTTATGTGAATAAATCATGAACTCGAGTTTGTCACACACGATTTTAGTGAAGCCAAAAGCACATACAATATGGTCACATAAGTTATTATGTGTGGCTAAAGTGTAGTGTGTGTTATAATGTAAAAATCAAATACGTATTAGTCACATTGAGTGTCATTTTGTGTGACTAAATCATATGCCACTATATGGTCACTTGAATAATTTTTTGGGTGACCAAATCATATTCCAGTATACGGTCACATGAAGTAACTGTATGTGTGACTAAATCATATTCCAGTATATGGTCACATGAAGTAATTTGTTATGTGGCTAAATCATGAACTCGAGTTTGTCACACAAGATTTAAGTGTAGCCAAAAACAGATACTATATGGTCACATAAGTTAGTATGTGTGGCTAAAGTTTAGTGTGTGTTAGAATGTAAAAATCTAATACGTATTAGTCACATTGAGTGCCATTTTGTGTGACTATATCATATGCCACTATATGGTCACTTGAATAATTTTTTGGGTGACCAAATCATATTCCAGTATATGGTCACATGAAGTAATTGTATGTGCGACTAAATCATATCCAGTACATGGTCATATGTAGTAATTTGTTATGTGACTAAATCATTAACTCGAGTTTGTGACATAAGATTTCAGTGTAGCCAAAAGCAGATACTATATGGTCACATAAGTTAGTATGTTTGTCTAAAGTGTAGTGTGTGTTAGAATCTCAAACTATAAATGTTAGGATATAAATTAATCAATTAATTTTATAAACTTAGGTTATATATAATCAATTCAATTCCATTCCATTCCATGAATAATAAAACTTAGGTTAAAATTAATAACCTAATTTTATAAAATTAGTTTATAAAACAATTAGCAGCTTGATAAAATGTACTAACAGCTTGAGATATTGAACTAACAGTTCGAGATTTGCGAAAACAAAATTTCTTAATTTAACTCAAGTGAATAATAAAACTTTTAGGTTAAAATTAATCAAGTAAGTTTATAAACTTATGATATAAAACACTTAACAACTTGAAAAAAATGGACTAACAGCTTGAGAAATTGAACTAACAGTTCTAAATCTGCACTAACAGGATTTCTCAATAATTTACTGCACCATAAAATAAAATGTCGAAGTCACATAGAAATTAAGATACGTACAGATAATCATTCCATAAATTAATTAACTAAAAGGTAATTTACAAGATATGGTTCCAGCGCACGACATGGTTCGATCACTTGGATTTTCGTATAATAATACCTTCACAGTTGCTTCGATAATAATCATCTCTTGATTCAGTACCCAAGTCACGTTCATCCACACGTGGCAAAACGTTATCATTGTGCGGGTGAATGACGGTGCTAAATTCCTCATCGATTTCATCATATATATCTCTGTAATTCTTCGGAGGTGTGTTGAAGACAATAAACAACTTTTTATTTTTCTGGTCTTTCACATAAAACACTTGTTGTGCTTGTGAGGCTAATATGAACGGATCAAGCTTGTGGCCTAAAGTAGTCAGGTCAACAAATGTATAACCAAGCTTACGATCACGTTTGACCGCACCAGACTGATGGCTAACCCAATCACATTTGAAAAGAGGGAGTTGCCTGAAACGATAATCTAGTACTCATATTTCTTGCAAAACGCCATAATACAATTTGCAGCTTGTGGTTGCTACTCCTTTGGATATGTGCATATCGTCTGTCACAACTCTAACCCCACTATTTTGGTAAACGTTGTCGTCACTACATTTAGTACGAAATGTATACCCGTTGATGTTATCTGCAGTGTGTTTCAGTATGGTGGTGTGTGGTCCATGTGAAATCCACCTTACGGTTTCTGAAACACTTTCTTTGGAGATCGCTAATTCTCTCTCAACCTAAATATTATATCATTACAATTACATATATGAGCTTCAAATTGAAGGAACAACTACAAACAGTTACAAAAAATAATTAATTACCTCTAGTTTTAACCTGGTAACAAAAGTTTTACTGTGTTCATCCTCAAGGAATGCTTTTCGTTTACCCGGGTTTTGTGTTTCCAAAATCTGTTTGTGTCGCCTGAAAGAATGTGTTAATTTGTGGTCAATTATTATGTTTGATGCAAGATTTTAAGTAATTAACGAAATAGACATGTGTTAGTAATACTTACTCGATATACGGTTCAATTTCATCTGTATTGTGTATTACGTACAAATGTACTATCCCAAAAACTTCTGCAGAAACTTCACTTGACTTGCTGGCCGACATTGGCACTCTGTCTTCATTTATTTCATCACTTTCATGTGTATCACCTGGGATACCAATAGTTTTCATGGACTTTTTATATTCGCCAAAAAACTCTATTGTTTCTTCTGCAATAGTCTTCTCAGCAATGCATCCCTCTGGTTTATTTCTGTTTCGCACATGTCCTTCAATAACCTTCATACAGCGTTCGAAGGGATACATCCAACGAAAGCACATCGGACCACATAATTTTACCTCCCTAGCTTAGTGCACAGTCAAATGGACCATAATATCAGAAAATGAGGGAGGAAAGAACTTTTCGAGTAGCCAGAGTGTGACAGAAATTTCTTCTTGCATCTTATTTAGTTCATCTAACACGATTTCTTTGCTGCATATCGATTTAAAGAAAAAGCAAAACTGATGATAGCATGTCGTGTGGGTTCGTGCATGATTGACCGTATTGCAATGGGCAAAAACTCTTGCATAAGCATGTGATAGTCATGTGATTTAAGCCCGATGAGCTTCCTATCTTTTAGGCTGAATAAATACGAGAAATTTGAACAATAGCCTTGCGGTACCCTGATGTTGTGTAACGTTTCACAAAAGATGTCTTTTTCTTTATTCGTTAATGTGTAACCTACTGCAGGTAGTACTCATTTGTCTCCGTCTTTCCTAGCAAACAACTCTGGTTTATTTATCCCCAACTCTGCCAGGTCCAATCGAGCATTCTCTCAATCTGCGTCCTGTAGTAATTCTAGAAACTTGACATGGTCAACCGGATCCTCATCATAAAAATTATCTTTTGCAGCATTAACCATTTCCATTGTTTCTGGGCCATCAGTTGGAATTTCTGAATCAAAAACCATCTCTGTGTCAACATAGTCTGTTGTACCACTATGATGTTCGGCAGTTAAGTATGGCTCAACCTTTTCTCCATGTTTAGTCCACTTTGTGTAGTTTTGATCAATGTCATTACAGAATAAATGGAATTCCACTTCCTCCACATTACGCATTAAATGGTTTAAACAGTTGGTACATGGACATGGAATTTGAAGTTCTTTTTTATTACCTTCAGCTAGGTTGATGTTATTCATCTTCTTCAAGTTGTCTACTGCATAATCAATAAATGCAGTTACTCCATCTCTATAACCCCTGTCCAACCTTTGTAATCCCATCCAAGACTTGTCCATTTGGGTTTAGCTGACTTCTGATTGAGTGGTTGAAGATTTGATTAGTGGTGTACGACGTTTTTTATAAATAATTAGGGTTTATTAAAAGAATTGCCTAATTTAGGATTAGTAAAAGAACCGCTTAATTAGAGGTTGAGTTGTCTAAAACATTACCCGCGTACGAATCCTGAATGTCGCAGTTTTTTTTATTTTAGGATATAAATAATTCATATACTATATGGTCACATAAGTTAGTGGTTGAGTTGTCTCGAACTATTAGTTCTAGATCTCAAGTTGTTAATGAATTTTATCAAGCTGTTAATTGCTTTATAACCTAAGTTTATCAAAATTTATTGATTAATTTAAACCTAAGTTTTATTATTCACTTGAGTTAAATTGAGAAATTCTGTTTATGCAAATGTCAAACTGTTAGTTCAATTTCTCATGCTGTTAGTGCATTTCTCAAGCTGTTAGGTGTTTTATAACCAAATCACATTGAAATTAAGATACATACTATTAATCATTCCATAAATTATTTAACTAAAAAGTAATTTACAAGGCTAATATACATACAGATGGTGATTTATTTGTATCATGGGGAGGGGTTTGGATTCCTGTTGGTTGAGCATTAAGGTGGGGTTGTTCATGCTCAGGAACTTCACCCCTGTTTCCTGTAATAACAGCCCTCATTGCTTGAGTCAATGGGCTGTTAGTGCCTGAAAATTTGTCATTGTGTTTCAAAAATCTTCTGACAGATTGCCATGTGTGACAATGGGAAACATGTATCCTCGTGTGTGTTTTCAAATTTTCAAAATGATTTGCAAAAATGTGAGCCAAAAACCTAGGATACCTAAAATATTTCCCATGTTTGGGATTCTGATTACTTGTGCTCCTTGGCAATCTTTAATTCTGTCATCAATGCAATCCTGAATTCAAGAACTAGGGTTTCGAGTGAAAGTGGAAGTGCGATTTAGGGCTCTGGTTTTGAAACTGGTAGTTTGAATTGTTTTTCCCGTGATTTAGGGCTTGGATTTGAAACTGGTAGTTTGAATAGTTTTTACCCGCGATTTAAAATTAATCAAGTAATTTCATGAACGTAGGTTACATACTGACGGTCAATTCAATTCAATTGCATTACATTCCATGAATAATAGAACTTAGGTTAAAATTAATCAGGTAATTTAATGAACGTAGGTTATAAACAGATAATCAATTCAATTCAATTGCATTTCTTTCCTTGAATAATAAAATTTAGGTTAAAATTTATTAGTTAATTTCATGAACCTAGGTTACATATAGACGGTCAATTCAATTCAATTGCATTTTATTCCATTAATAATAAAACTTAGGTTAAAATTAATTAGGTTTCATCAACCTAGGTTTATAAAACACTTAACAGCTTCAGAAAATGCACTAACAGCTTGAGAAATTGAACTAACAGTTCGAAACTTGCAAAAACATAAGTTTTAAATTTAACACAATTAAATAATAAAACTTAGGTTAAAATTAATCAGGAAATTTCATCAACCTATGTTTATAAAACACTTAACAGCTTGAGAAAATGCACTAACAGTTTGAGAAATTGAACTAACAGCTCGAAACTTGCAAAAACATAATTTTCAATTTAACTCAATTAAATAATAAAACTTAGGTTAAAATTAATCAGGTAATTTCATAAACCTAAGTTATATACAGAGACTCAATTCAATTCAATTGCATTCCATTCCATGAATAATAAAACTTAGGTTAAAATTAATCAGGTAATTTCATGAACCTAGGTTATATATAGATATTCATTTCAATTCAATTGCATTCCATTCCATGAATAATAAAACTTAGGTTAAAATTAATCAAGTATTTTCATCAACCTAGGTTTATAAAACACTTAACAGCTTGAGAAAATGCACTAACAGCTTGAGAAATTGAACTAACAGCTCGAAACTTGCAAAAACATAATTTTTCAATTTAACTCAATTAAATAATAAAACTTAGGTTTAAATTAATCAGGTAATTTCATAAACCTAGGTTATATACAGATAGTCAATTCATTTCAATTGCATTACATTCCATGATTAATAAAACTTAGGTTAAAATTAATCAGGTAATTTCATGAATCCAGATTATATACAGAGAGTCAAATTAATTCAATTGCATTCCGTTCCATGAATAATAAAACTTAGGTTAAAATTAATCAGGTAATTTCATGAACCTAGGTTATATACAGATATTCAATTCAATTCAATTGCATTCCATTCCATGAATAATAAAACTTAGGTTAAAATTAATCAGGTAATTTCATAAACCTAAGTTATATACAGAGACTCAATTCAATTCAATTGCATTCCATTCCATGAATAATAAAACTTAGGTTAAAATTAATCAGGTAATTTCATGAACCTAGGTTATATATAGATATTCATTTCAATTCAATTGCATTCCATTCCATGAATAATAAAACTTAGGTTAAAATTAATCAAGTATTTTCATCAACCTAGGTTTATAAAACACTTAACAGCTTGAGAAAATGCACTAACAGCTTGAGAAATTGAACTAACAGCTCGAAACTTGCAAAAACATAATTTTTCAATTTAACTCAATTAAATAATAAAACTTAGGTTAAAATTAATCAGGTAATTTCATAAACCTAGGTTATATACAGATAGTCAATTCATTTCAATTGCATTGCATTCCATGATTAATAAAACTTAGGTTAAAATTAATCAGGTAATTTCATGAACCCAGATTATATACAGAGAGTCAAATTAATTCAATTGCATTCCGTTCCATGAATAATAAAACTTAGGTTAAAATTAATCAGGTAATTTCATGAACCTAGGTTATATACAGATATTCAATTCAATTCAATTGCATTCCATTCCATGAATAATAAAACTTAGGTTAAAATTAATCAGGTAATTTCATGAACTTAGGTTTTATACAAATATTCAATTCAATTCAATTGCATTCCATTCTATGATTAATAAAACTTAGGTTAAAATTATTCAGGTAATTTCATGAACCTAGGTTATATACAGAGAGTCAATTCATATCAATTGCATTCCACTCCATGAATAATAAAACTTAGGTTAAAATTAATCAGGTAATTTCATGAACCTAGCTAGGTTATATACAGAGAGTCAATTCAATTCAATTGCATTCCATTCCATGAATAATAAAACTTAGGTTAAAAGTAATCAAGTAATTTCATCAACGTAGGTTATAAACAGATAACCAATTCAATTCAAATGCATTCCATTCCATGAATAATAAAACTTAGGTTAAAATTAATCTGGTAATTTCATGAACCTAGGTTATATACAGATATTCAATTCAATTCAATTGCATTCCATTCCATTATTAATAAAACTTAGGTTAAAATTAATCAGATAATTTCATGAACCTAGGTTATATATAGAGAGTCAATTCAATTCAATTACATTCCATTCCATGAATAATAGAACTTAGGTTAAAATTAATCAGGTAATTTTATAAACCTAGGTTTTATACAGATAGTCAATTCAATTCAATTGCATTCCATTCCATGAATAATAAAACTTAGGTTAAAATTAATCAAGTATTTTCATGAACGTAGGTTATAAATTAACAGACAGTCAATTCAATTCAATTGCATTCCATTCCATGAATAATAAAACTTAGGTTAAATTAATCAAGTAATCTTATAAACCTACGTTATATACAGATAATCAATTCATTTCCATTAATCAATGAAATTACATGAATAATAAATTAAAACTTAGGTTGAAATTAATCAAGTAATTTCATAAACCTAGGTTATATTCAGATAATCAATTCATTTCCATTAATTCATGAAATTACATGAATAATAAATTAAAACTTAGGTTAAAATTAATCAAGTAATTTTATAAACTTAACAACTTGAGAAAATGCACTAACAGCTTGCGAAATTGACAAAAATACCCTTACTAATACAATAGCATGTATTTTGTTTTAGGGGCATTTACGTCATTTTAGTAGAAATATGAAAATTGCGGCATGTAATGACCACGCGCATACAACCATCACCCTTTTCCTATTCCTTTCATTCGTTTTCCTTAACGTCAGAACAAAGCATAACCAATACCTGCAAATCATCATTTCAAACTCTCGCCAAGCAACTACGCAAATCCGATTAACGACTATGGAGCTTCCAGACGAAGTAATAGCTAGAATATTGGGGTTTTTGGGGCCATCAAGTGCCTTTGATCTTTTTAAAATTAAGAGAATGTAAGTTTCCTAACCCTATTATATACTATCGATTCAACTAAGATTTTGATGTATTTGCCTATTTAAGAGATACATTAAGGTTAATGAACCGTAGCCCATTAATTTGGGCTTAGATTTTAGATATTCTGAATAAACATGACGCATTTACCTATTTAAGAGTATGTCTTATTAAGAAACTACAGTTCATAATAATGTATTTGCCTATTTAAGAGTACGTTTTATTAAGATTTTATGTCTGCATTTATTACAGTTGCAAAACCTTTAAACGCGAAGCTGAGTCTGATGTCGTTTACCAGATGATGGAAGTTGATTCCATCCTCAGAATAGGGTTTAGGGGGCCAAAAACTGATCTGCTATACCTTCTGAGGGAGAAGGGAAACATTAACTTCCTCTTCAATAATGGATTGGTACACTTTATTTGCCATGCTTTCTATTGTTTTTTTTATTTGCCTAAACATGAAATACATATTTATGTTTCTGTATTGTCTTGATCAACAGTTAAATATATTTTATGCGGGTTTGGAGACGGAAGGAAAGGAGAAGTTACAAAGGGCAGCACGTTCCGGATCGCTTAATGTTAAGTTTCTCCTAGGAATGCTGCTAATGGCAGAAGGAGGACATAGCGTACACGACGTTAGGAGACTGTTGAATGATACCTTTCGAAACTCATCAACGTGTACGCAGTCGGTGACCTAAACGGCTGCCAAAGTACGTCGGTTGTTGATGCAAGATCGCCAGAGGCTTCTACCGAGGCATTTCAACCGGTTGAGCCGTTCTTGTCACCAACACAACTGGCAAGATGATGCATTAATTAGAAGTTTGTAAATGAATACATTTTTAGTTGTAATGTTTGTATTTTGGATGCTTGTTACCACAACTTTATACAAACCTGAGATGCGAATGTATGGTTTTGATACAATTCTGTAATTACTTAAAGCAGGTTCTGATTTAAAATACAATATATGTTTACGTTTATGTACAAATGTTGGTTTATCATTTTTGTTGGTTTGAATTCTACTTAGAGTAAGTTATTTAGCTTATATAACTTTGGTTGTTAATGATATTCTAGCCGTTCAAAATATAAGATATAATTTATATCATTATCACTTACAAAATATATATCACTTAACAGTTAGAGAAAATGCACTAACAGCTTGAGAAATTGAACTAACAGTTCGAGATTTGCAAAAATAGAATTTCTCAATTTAACTCTACTGAAATAATAAAACTTAAGTTAAAATTAATCAAGTTATTTAGTAAACTTAGGTTATATATAATCATTTCATTTCCATTCCATTCCATGAATAATAAAAGTTAGGTTCAAATTAATCACGTAATTATTTTATGAACTACGTTTTGATTTATAAAACAACATATGTTTAGGTTTATGTACAAATGTTGGTTTGAATTCGAATTAGAGTAAATTGCAAAAAAATGGTCCTCAAACTATACCCAAATTCCAGGTATAAGTTATTTAGCTTATATAACTTTGGTTGTTAATATAATATATAATTTATATCATTATCGCTTACAAAATAAAAAAGGCAAAGAAGTTACATATATGTTAGACTCGAACACCTGACCAGCCCAACACACTAACTCCATCCACCACCTTTACCGCTAAGCTAAGTCATGCCTTTTTGAATTTTTTCATAAAACATTTCTGATATTTTTAATAATAATTTTGGACCGAAATATTTAAAAAATGGAGTCAAAATTTATGCAAAAATTTTAAATTAGACTTGCGTTTTACATTCCATAAACTTCAATAATTACAGTTAATGCCTACAAACACAATCATTAATCTGCTTATACACTTTTCTGCCGAATCTTCATAATTTTTAATCTTTTTCAACTCTCTCCAAAAGAACTTAAAGGATCATGGATACTGAAACCATGAACAATCAACTTGTTATTCAAAATAATGACGAGGCAGATGATCATGATGGATATGAATCAGAGGAGTACGATGATTATGATGAACAACAAAAGATGGATGATGTTGCAATCAATGCAAGTCCAATCAAAATAGTAGTTCCGCCTAGGGGCATAACAAGGTTATCTAAGTTTCGCAACCGGTACAGCATACCCGGTGCATTAAAGCTCAAGGTAACGTTTGATACAATGGATAGGCTAACAGGAGATCACGAAACAGTGTTTGCAAGTTTTTTAGGAGACGTGGTTCGTGAGCACATAGGCTTGAAGATTCTGACATGGAAGAAGGTCGATTCAGAAGCAAGAGCTAAGCTATGAGATGAAATCACGGTTAGTTTTAACCAATTATGTTTAATTTCTTAATGTTCAAAAATTAAACAACATTGCTGTTAATCAGATTTGTGTATTTAATTTGTTATTTGCAGCGATATTTTGATGTTGATGAGACATACAGGAAGTTAGTAATGAATCGTCTTAGTGCACATCTAAGGAACTTCAGCAGGAAATTGAGGGAAAATACATATTGTCCAACAAAGATACGCCTTCAAAACTAAATCAAGTCTCACCCAAGTATAGTGCAATTGTCAAGCACAAGGAAATAGTTGATTCGTACAGTATACGAGCACGGAAGCTTACCAAGTTTTGGTTTTATTATTATTAATTCCATACATATATCTTTCATATTGTATATTTTGTTTGCAAACGTTAATTAAGTATCATTTTGTTCTGAAATTAAGAAAAAGTCAGATGCATCTAAAGAGGCGCGCTCCATGTCTGTTTATCCGCATACTTTGGGACGAGATGGATACGAATATGTGAAAAAAAAACTGGTAACTACATTTATAGAACAGTAATTGATTTTTTTATGTTTTATGTTTTCTATTTTCTAAGTACTGTATATATATACTAATTGGTTTAACTTTACATGTGTATTTGATGATTATAAGATCGAAGAAAAAGTAATTGAAGCAGATGAAGAACCCCCACGTGGTATATTGTGGTTGAAAGGAAGGCAAAACAAAGAAGGGGTATTTCGAGATGAAAGGACTAAAGCAAAGGCCGATAAAGTAGTAAGCATTTTGACATATATATATATATATATATATATATATATATATATATATATATATATATATATATATATATATATATATATATATGCTTGACAGGTATATGCAAATACATAATTTAATTACATATTCATGTTTATTTTCATGAAACAAATTACTTACAGCCTATTGGAATCTTTAATGCAGAGAGCCACTGAGGACAATATCAAAGTCGGAACCTTAATGGTTGATGAGGGGACTGATGCCTTGACAGAGGTATTTGGTCCCGAAAAGTCGGGATATGCAAGAGGAGTGGGCAGCGGAGTGACAATCAGAAAATATTTTAATATTCCTCGGAGAAAAGCATCGGATGATGAGAGAGTCAAACTACTTGAATCAGCACTTGCTGCTGAGAGACGCGAACGTGAAGCTGAGAGACGCGAAAGTGAAGCTGATCTGAGACGCGAAAGTGAAGACAAAGAACTTCAGATAAAGTTGTTGACAACGAAAGTGGAAGATACACAGGCAATGGTTCACCAATTTATTGCTCGGTTTTATGCACAAGGGGAGAAGGCAGAATCATTGTCAACTCATGCACCAGAATCTGAGGAAACCATTTATTGTATCAGTTATGCTAATTAACATTTTATACATTTATTTTACTAACAAATGCATTTCTTAATTTTTATTCAGGTGTCTCCAGTGGTGTCTCCACCATTGGTCGTTAATCCTAACGCTGCCAATATTCATCAGGATGAGGGCCATTTTGCGAAGCAAAACCCAACTGTACAAACAATGCAAGTATTCAAATATTTGAATTAAATTGACCAGTTTAATATTATTTTCGAGTTCACTATGATTTAATAGTTTTACATATATACATGACTTATTAATTTACCGAGTTTTATATATAGGAATTGATTGGTAAATCTGTTGGCGAGCCAAACAGCACGCCGCCTGATTCACAAGTCACAAAGAATACTAAACCGAGACAAAAGAGGCAACACTCTCCAATGGTGCCAAAACAACCGCAGGTATGTAACTTTCAAACTCAGAATGATTACAGCTTTCACAAGAACCTCTATTCCTTTTGATTAGACGAAGAACACAGACTGTTCTTAGGCTTTTACAACCTTAGAGGCTTAGGAAAACTTAAAACAGAATAGTAAAATATTACGTGTGTATATTGAGAACTTTTGTCTACTGTATTTTTTCTATTCTATTTGATTCCTTGTAAAACTACAATTTATCTTCGAGAGATATCTTCAAATCTTCTGATCTTTCTATTCGATTTGATATTATCAATAGCAACTTCATCATTTGACTCTAGCAGCTTGAGTTTCTTGAACTAGCAGGTACAAAATTGTAACCACCCCAGAAGTATGCTAACAGCATGAAAACCTCAACTAGCAGCTTGACATTTATACTACATGATATTTTCCCAGCAATGTATTCATCCAAAATATTCATATGTACATTGATCTTCAGTTTAATCAAATTCTGATGCATGCATACATACAAATTTAAAATAAATACATAACAATCGTTATCATTTTCTTTAGATGTTCAGCTATAGACTGTGGAACGCAAAGAGGGCAAGCATCATTGACTGTCCTGGTTTGGGTATTGAATGCGCGATAAGCCTTCGAGTTGGATGAGTATTCAATGAAGATCGCTTCATCCGCTTTTTCGTTAAACTTCCCGAGGTTGTCTTTATCGTTCAGCACATAGCACCTGCAACCAAATACACGTAAGTACTTGATAAAAGGCACTTTATTCAAAAAGAGTTGGTAAGGTTTTATTAAAGCGCTTATGGATAATGGAGCGATTCTGTGCATAGCAAGCTGTTGATACGGCTCCGGCCCACAAGAATGGAGGTAGCTTTGAGTAGGTTAGCATTGTACGAGCGGCTTCCACAAGCGTACGGTTACGCCTTTCCACGACTCCATTTTGTTGTGGTGTTCTAGCAGCAGAATATTGATGCTGAATACCTTTGGATCGAAGGAAGCGCTTAACTACCGAATTCTTGAACTCCGTGCCGTTATCGGATCTGATTGATTGAACTGACAGCTGCTGTTGGGTCTCGACACTCTTTATAAAATCTATGATTTCTTGAGCTGTCTCGTCCTTGGATCGCAAGAACCTGACCCAGGTATATCGTGAGTAGTCATCAACGATAACCAACACGTATCGCTTTCCATTTATGCTCTGTGTCCGCATCAGTCCGCATAAATCCATGTGAAGTAACTCCAATACTCTTTTCGTTGATGGTTCGGGTTTTGGTTTGTGAGATGATCGTTTCATCTTTCCTTTCTCACAAGCTCCACAGAGATGGTCTTTTTCATAACGCAATTCAGGGAGACCTTTGACCAGTTGTTTCGCAGCCAGCTTGTTGCTATTGTCAAAGTTCAAGTGGGATAACCTTCGATGCCACAACCAAGAGTCTTTTTAAGAGGCTTTTGATAAGAGGCAAACGATATCCTTTACTATGAGCTTGGCTACGTCAATGGTGTAAAGGTTAGAGTTACGGGAACCAGATAGGATTTCTTTCCCATCCATACTCCTTACACTGCAGTTCTTAGCCCTAAACGTTACTTCTAGTCCTTTGTCACAGAGCTGTCCTATGCTAAATAGATTATGTGATAATCCCTCAACATAGTCAACGTCCTTTATGACTAGATTATTTAGAACTAAGTCCCCGTATCCTTTAATATGAGCCTGATGGTTGTTCCCGAATTTTACCGTCCCGCAATATTGTTCAACTACGTTGAACAGCAATTCTCTACTCCTCGTCATATGTTTGGAGCAACCCGAATCCATATACCAAATGGATTTAGCCTGAAAAGAAAGTAAATTCATATAATGAAAAACTATATGCATTCAAACACATCCATCTTTTATTTACAATCAAACCGTGTTCTGAACCGAGATGTTCAGAAAACATGATGAGTTAAGACCGGGTCCTGAGCTGTGTGCACAGAAGCCAAACGTGTCGGTTTAAGCACAACCGACAAGCAAAAGAACGGGTCCTAGTCTATGGTAACTAGAAGCCATTTCATTGAAGAACGGGTCTTGATCAGAAGTAACCAAGAACCATCTGCATAAAGATCACACAACTTTGGGTACCAATCTCAATATGGGTCCCTTTTTGTTAGGAGTTCCAGATGTATATGGTACATGTGCAGTATTAGGAACCCATTTAGCATTTATGTGTGGCCCGGATGCATAACCCTTTGGAATCCATTGAAGATTGGATTTATTGGGCTGTGGAACCTTAGGCGATGAAATTGCCTTCGGTCTTTGACTTTTTGAGACCTTTTTGACCTTTGCTTCGATTTTGGGCCTCGGCAACGGACAAGTCTCTATTTTATTTTTGGCTGATGATGCAACATTTTTTATTTTCTTTTTCCGAATTCTTTTAATAGGGTGTGGCACGTAAGCATTCATTTCAGGAACCTGTCGTCTATAACGAGTTGGACATAGATTAAATAATTCACTGAAAGAGTACTTTAAACAAGCAACAGAATTCGATACATTGTTACTCACATTGTTTTCAGATATTACAGACATCCTATCTCTAGAAAGAAATTCACTTGGCATTATAGCCTTCTTCACAAAAAAACTTGAAAAAATCCAGCATGGTGGTTTTAGGAACTCTTCTTACATAATCTGTAGGAACAAAACGATAGAGTCAGTATGCATGGAAGATTTAGACTTTACAGAATTTTCTTTTTGTTGGTGAGTGGGTTTCTTAAAAGACTTGGATTGGATCTGAGTCTTTTTAGAAACCTCATTTTTAAACGGTTTTTAGCACTCACCTTTATAAATGAAAGAAGAAATTTCAGCTTTAGTCTTACCTTTGTCGGATGACACACATGGGATTATGGTGATATGAGAAACTGTTTGTTCTTTTGAAAAATCTTTCAACGTTTGAGAAACCATGTCAAAATTTTCTCTGTAGACAGTTAATTCCACAGATTGTTGAAAAGTTTGATTTACCTATTTTTCTTCGCTCTTAAGAAGAGCATCTTGAAGATCAAGTGCTTTCTTTTGAGACGACTTCAATTCCTTTTCTAAAACATTAATTTGATGTTGAAGAACTTTTGTAGGAATATAAAGTTGAGGAATTGGTTTTACAGGTTCTGTTTTTAATTCAGCTTCTGAATAAGTTGACAAGAAGTCTTCCTCTAAAGTGGGTACTCTAGAAGGATAACTCTCGTTAAGTTCTTCATATTGAAAAGAAATTTCTTTTTCTTTGTTTTCAACATGTTTCTCATTCTCTTGGTTTAAAACTTCTTTTGATGACTCAAAAAAGAAATATTTAAGTCCAGCTCCCACATAGTTCGTGTCATAGAATAAAGGTAAAACTTTTTGGGCCTTTTCCAAATATTTAGGATTTTTAAAACCGATTCCTTGTTTAGAATGGTAAAACCTAGTTTCTTTGGGCTGATTTAAGAGAATAGTTTGTTCTGTTTGACCGCTTTTTAAAAATGCATCGTCAAGGGTCTTTATTCGTGAGTACAAACTTATTCTTTCTTCTTCAATCATTTTATATTTTTCTAAACTGTCTATATTTTCCATATTTACTGTCTTTAATTGTTTTGAAAGCACAGATATTTCTTCTTTTAACGAGAGTTTTTCATTAGACAACCTATCCATACAAGATTCAAGATATATATTCCTGTCCTGAACATCTACTTTTTCAATTAGCATCTGTTTTATAACATTGTGATTAGTTAAACACTTTGATTGATATAATTCAGACGACTCTTTTAAAGATTGAGCTAGATGTTCAGCCAGTACACACTTTGCAGTTTCAGCATTTAACCTAGCTTGTAGATCAAGAATATGTATGTGCAATGTACATTCATTATTTACAGATAAATTATTTACATGCCCTTGAATGTAACAGGAATATACCTCATATGTCTCTGAACCGGATGATGAGCATTCGGGATCGTCGGATTTAGCCATCAGACATGCTTGTGGATTTTTCATTGTCTCCCCCTCATCAGCATTGTCTGAACT
The DNA here is from genome assembly GCA_020465985.1 of Centrapalus pauciflorus. Taxonomy (NCBI): domain Eukaryota; kingdom Viridiplantae; phylum Streptophyta; class Magnoliopsida; order Asterales; family Asteraceae; genus Centrapalus; species Centrapalus pauciflorus. The sequence continues at coordinate 373,829 of JAANYP010004473.1, read as the reverse complement.
AGAAGCAGTGGAAATGGCACAGTGATCCAACCCCAGACGATCAACCATATAACAATGCTTGCCCTTATCATCCTCCTCGTCGGTATCTTCAGCATCCCAGTATTCCTCCTGGGCGACGAGGGCCATTGCATCGGTCCTTTTCTTTGCGGCCTCCAACTTCCGTTCGTAGTAGGCGACGTCTCTGTCAAACTTGTTGTCGCATTCCCGGGCAAGGTGGCCCGTTTTTCCACATTTATAACAGACGCTCCTCGGCGCCTTTTGGTTCTTCGGCTCGCGGCCTCTCATCCCTTCTTTCAACCGGCCTCTTGTCGGCGCGGCGATGTTCTCGGCTATCATCTCTCCGTTTGTCCCTACGATCATTCTCTCTCCTATCATCTCTGCGGTCGTCCCTGCGATCATCCCGACGATCGTCCCTTCGATCATATTCTCTCCTGTCATCCCTGCGATCATCACGCCTATCCTCTCGCCTTTCATAACGGCGATCATCTCGAAAGTCGCGTCTATCGTCATACCTTCTCTCATCCCTGTCATCTCTGCGATAATCATCACGGCGTTCATCCCTTCGGTCATTTGAGTACCTCCGCGGACCAGTGTCATAGCGGAGTTGATTGTTAGTCTTGTTGGAGAAATGTCGTTGTTGGAGACGATTTGTCCACAAGGCTATTTGTTCCTGAATCGCGGCTTCTTCCTCATCTATTACCTCACGTGGAGGAGAAGCATACCTGTACTGTGATGAAGATGAACCTTGTGCAAAAGATGGAGTGGGAATATTGGTGTTAGTGATCAAGGCTAGGGAATCATTGGGCTTGATTCTGTTGGTACATCCCGTGTGACGATAGCAGTCTAAGTTGTCTTACATTGTGATTTAGCATATGTTTGGTATATATATTATGTATGATTGATTTTTATCAGTGTTTGTATGTTTGAACTTGATGTAACGTATTACAAGAAGTTCAAACATAAAGCTCAAAGATAAAATCAGTCATAAGGTAATATCATAAGTTTCAAACACTTAGTTGTTTATGTAAAAGGCTAGATTCGAATCTCTTAAGGGGATACATTCGAATCTGAGATAGATTCGAATGAGACCATAGATTCGAAAATAGGTTAGATTCGAATCTGTCAGATGGACAGATTCGAATGGGCCTTAGGCCAGATTCGATGTTGGCCCACAACAGACTCGAATCAGGGTCTATAATTAGGGATAGACTCGAATGATTAGGAGACCTTTGGCAGAATTTGTGAGGAATTAAGCAATAGGCGATCTCGAGTTTATCAGCTAGGTGAGTCCCGTTTCGGAGAGAATTAGTACGTAGGATCGTTCGTGTGTCGTTCGTTCAGCGTCTAATAGTCTCCGTGTTCCGTTGGTTGAGAGTTGTCCGTCTAACCGTCAACGAGGATTCCGCACTCGTTCACGGATCCGCGTCTAGATAGATCTTGCAGTGGTAGACCTTACAAGTGGTATCAGAGCCTACGGAGTGTTCTTGGTGTTCTTCGTGTTCATTAGATACATTCTAGGTTTCTTGACGCTAGTTGGACGGTTTTGCTCTCAAAAAAAAGTGTTTTTGAGCTTAGCAAATTCATATTCGGGAAACACTTTGTCGTTTTTCACGTTTTTGGTCGAAATCATTATTTTTCGTTTAAAAAAATAGTGATTTAATCTGTAAAACGTCAAAAAATCAAAGTGTTAGCTGTTTTTCGAGTTTGCGGCGCTCGAATCTATTGGGGTAATTAGGGTTTTACTTTATTTTCGAGTCTAACCTAAATACGCTCCTTTCGAGTCAATTTCAGAGAGTTTCGAGTCTACCTTGTTTCGAATCTATTACTTCATTCGAATTGAATCTCGAGTCTATATTGTTTCGAGTTTGTTTCGAGTTTGTTACTGTTTCGATTCTGTGCTTCGAATCTGCTGACATTCGACTCTGCTGTGCCTTCGATTCTAAGGATCTTCGAATCTAAGGAGTTCTTAGAATCTGACATAATTTCGAATCTAATTGACTTTTAAGACTTAATCGAATTTAATCCCAAATAAATTGGAATCTAATTACATTCGAATCTATCTAGATTCGAAAGAGTTAATCCACATTAGTTTCGAATTAAATTAATTAAGGGTCAATTCAATTTCTTTCGAAAAGATGTCTAATCTTCAGAAATTCTTAGAAATGGACCACGAAGTTGGGAAGGCAAATGCACCGCCTAAGCTGATGAAAGTTGAGGACTATTACTGGTGGAAGGATCGATTTACAGATTTTGTACGATTCAATGATATGCGCATGTGGGTGTGCATAGATGAAGGGTACATTCCACCAGTATCTGAAGTTGAAGGCCGTCAAAAGGTCTTGTCATACCAGATGATGAAAGAGGATGACAAGAAAGTATTTGAAGCCGAAAACAAAGCTTTTTCTTTAATCCGAATGGCGTTACCGCAAGATATTCTACACACATTCCGAACTCAGAGGACATCAAAAGAACTTTGGGAGTCGCTTGTGAAAAGGTGTGAGGGAAATCCTCGGGTTAGGAGAAAGCGTACAGAGCTGTTAAAACAACAGTTCGCCATCTTCAAGGCGTTAAAGGATGAACAATTGAATGATACTATCACTCGGTTTTATCATCTATTAACAGAGCTTGAAAGTCACGACATTGAGTATAGCGACACAGAAAAGAATAACAAGCTTTTGGATGCCTTACCCGCCAAATGGGCGATGTATGTGGCTATGATTAAGCTTGATGAGGATAAGTACTACACTCAATCGTTGGAGGATGTAGTGGGAACGCTGAGGGCGTATCATTTCGAGTTATTGAAGGCTGAAACGGATTATGAACAAGTCCAGAATCCGGCAATGTATTTCGGAAAATCAACACCTTCAGTGACAGCTGATATGAAGACAGCTACAGCGTTTTTCACAGGAGAAACTGCGTCACCAGCTGAGCCAGAGGAAGCACAATGTAGAGCTTTCATAGGGTTTAGTGGACCGGATGAGCAGTCACAAGCATCTACTTCAGGATCATCGTCTCAGGGATACACAAAAATGCCAATGAGTGCTAAAACTGCAGAGGAGCAACTGAAGCTTCTAGCATCGTTTGTAGCGGCTTACGGGAATTGTATTCAAGGGAAAATAATTGATCCAGCTTTATGGGAAGAAGATTATGATCAGGTGGATCCGGATGACTTGGAACAAATGGACCTACAATGGCAATTGGCTATGGTCACACAGAGATTGAAAAGGTTCATGAAAAGAACAGGAAGAAGTCTGAGTGTGAACAATGTAGGATTCGATAAGTCAAAAGTTAGATGTTATAACTGTCAGGGGTTGGGACACTTTGCGAGAGAGTGTCAAAGACCTAAGATTGATAATCATCAGAACTTAGGACGTCAGCATTTAGCCAGTTCAGGGAATCAAAGATCAGGGAATCAGGGTTCAGTGGCTGGTTTACTTGCTAATGTGGGGTCTAACAGACAGTTAGATGGCACATATGATTGGAGTACACATCCAGAGACTAATGCTAGAGCCTTCATGGCTGAAGTCACAGAGACTGGAAGTACGGGAGCAGAAGAGGAAGAGAAAGAGGATACACAGTTTTCTGATTCAGAACCTTTGGTGCTGGAAATTACTGAGGAGCTAACTACGCTGGAGTTTGCAGCTCAGATGGCCAATATCAAATCTGATCGGAAACAGGTAATTCTAAACTCTTCTACTTTTCATGATTTATGTGCTTTATGTACTACTTTGAATGATAAATTGAATTTAGTACTAGAAACATATTCATCTATGACTGCTCAAATTCAATCCTTAAAATCAGATAATGCTAATTTATTAGACATTAAGGAAGATCTTCAGGCCAAACTGAGAAATGATGCTCAAGATTTCCTAGTTCTGAATGACAAATTGATTGAACAAAGTGTCAGGAATGAACTACTTTATGAGCATGTAGAGTCACTGACCAAAGAGATCTCTCTTAGAGATAAGGAATTAGCTCAGTCTAGTACTAAGGTTGATGAGGCCAATAGCAATCGTGTACCTACTGCTCAGGATGAGACCAATGATATGGTTAAATCAGAGGTAGTCAAGGTAACTGAGTCCTATGAAGTATCTTCAATTACTCCTCAGGTTAGACAAACAGTACAGTGTGTTCAGTCTAGTTGTAATTCAAACCTAGAAGAGGAAAATACTGTAAGTAATGTTAACAAAGGGGAGTTAAAACAATCTGTTGATACAGACAATCAGGGTATTAGTAAGACACCTAGGTCAAAGAGTGCCTATAAGAAATCTATTGACAAGATGTCTTGCTTTAAGTGTCATGAGAAAGGACATGTTGTTTCAGGTTGTCCCTACAAAAAGTCAGAGTCTTCATTGAACATAGGGAAACAAGAGCAGCAAATCTTAAAAACAATGCCTAGTGATGCGAGCGGGAGTAGTTCTCGAGTTTCTGAGAAGAACTCCGTTGAGATGTCACGCATAGGTAGTTGTCAATCATCGGAGTCTCTTAGACAAAATGATGGACTTAGGATTAATTCACTGAATAGATCTCCTAGTCAATCAATGTCTGGCCCCCATACCATTATTAGGAAAAATTCACCTAAGAGGAGTCACACTCTCGTTAGGTCTAATTCTCCTAATAAGCATACGACACAAGGTAGAGCCCGGAATTATGAGACTGAAATGTACTATAACAGAAATTATTCAAGGGCTGAACCGAAAAGACCAATACAAAGGTCGAGAATGGATGTTAATCATTCAGCGTCACAACAGATTCTCAATCAAAAATCCAAGTCACCTGAAAGGAGAGATGGGTATTTGAAAGAATTCAAGTTTGTGGATGAGGATGGTATTACCAAGTCAGTCATGGCTTGGGTTCCCCGTGATAACTAACCTTTCTTGTTTAGTGTGCAGGAGTTAGCTACACAATGCGAATCTAGTCACAAAAGCATTTGTTAGTTCATGCTTTGGGTTGTTAGTTCAACTGAATGTCATGTGTCATCCAAAGTAACTTGACCTTAGGCTATTTTATTTCTTTTTATAGTAAATTAGTAAGTTACTTTATTAGCTTATTATTATTTATGAAAATCAAATCAAAAATACAAAAAGAAGAGAATATCAGAAAATTGAGTTAAGTCTTAGATGCATAGGTTCAAAGTGACGAAAATTTAGCACCGTCGTTACAGACTCTAAGTGTTTAGGCTTTCACACATAATGCAACTAAATCCTAAGTGTTATACTTTATTTAGTTTGATGTGTTGGTAGGCATAATACATATAGGGAATCACAAGGCTAATAAAATATTCTAGAAAAAGTCAAGCGTGTCACTAACCTAGATGTACAACCAATCGGTCTTAATTTTTATGTACAAGACATACAAACATTGAGTCTAAATGAGGTATGCAAACTTTCTGGGGATGTATGGCAACATCAAATACATCTAAAATGGAAAGAATAGAAATATCATATGTAACTGAGAGTCGAAAACATGCAACTCTGTTGTACGTAAGTACAGACCTGTTGTCTCTGTTTAGATTCGGGTTAGCAGACATGTCGCTTTGTTGTACGTCAGTACAGACCTGTCACCGCTATCTGCTAACTTTAAAGTTAAACCTTAAGTCGAACTAAGACACTTTGTTGTATGAGAATACAGACCTGTGTCCGATGTTTGTCTTTTAAAGAAAGTTTGCAAATACCAACAAGTTAGAATTTTGTCTGTGTGCCTTGATCATAAAAGTATGTCTATGTCTGAGTCACGTAAGATAATTTCCTGATAAATAAAAAGGCCAAGGGATATTCCGAAATGTAGAGTGTTTAACAGGGTAAAATACCAACAATCGGCTAAATGGGTATGTCACAACAAACAATCAAAGGAATCAAAAATTCCTAAGTGTGAAAGTTTAAGTACTGAAAGTAAGTATCGGACATCGCTATCTGATTGAACCTTTCTTAGACTATACTCATCAAAAATATGTTGTTTGGTATTTAGCGTAGCTTGTAAATTTATTTTTATAACTTAAGTCTAGATTAAATTTTTTAGTCAAAATTTTATTTTATTTTATTTTATTTTATTTTTACCTTAGCTTATTTTATTTTATTTTAGTTTAGTTTAATTTTTACTTAGGTAAAAGGTCAAAAATTACTGAGGGTGCATTCGAAGTTGGATAAAATAAACATTGCGTGAAATATCTGTTGCTTAGGGTAAAAGAATTGGCATAGTTTATCTGGTTACACAATACCGTAGAAAATAGTTGGAAAAGTTGAAGTTATTTCAAAATTTCCGAAATTTTTCTAAGTGTTGGTAATTTCGAATCTAAGACAGACTCGAAGTGAAGTATTTCGAATCTGTCAGTAGACTCGAAACTACGCATAGACTCGAAGGTAGGTAGTATATATAGGTCAATAGTGAAGTCATTTATTACTTTACTGTTGTCGAATCTATACTCTCGAATCTATATCAGCGATCTCGAATCTGTTCTCGAGTCTATCGTATTTCATATAAACGACATTTCATCGAGTCTAAAGCTCTTGTGTTCGATTCTACACTCATATCTAGGTATAATCAACCGGATTGTACAAGATTTTGGTAGTTTTATACATAATTTTGGGCTTAAAACATCACATTTTGAAGTTTTATGGGTCAAAATAGAGTTTTTGCTAAATAACTAAGTTAGGACCTATAAAATATCAAATTGAAGACATAAATCTATAATTAGAACCTAGTTGAACTAATGTATGTGATTTACTAAGTTCAAAATGGTTAAAATTTTGGGTTTTTGTTGAAACCATGGCCGACGGGGCTTCGAGTCTGTTCATGGACATTCGAATCTGTTCAAGGGTTTCTCGAATCTGTCATTAGATTCGAGATGCCCATGATCCTCGAATCTGTCCATTAGACTCGAATAGGGACACTTCGAATCTGTCCATTACACTCGAATATGGACACTTCGAATCTGTTACTTTCGAATCTGCACTTTATTTATTTTTGTCTAATTTAAATTTTACTTGTGGAAATTTAATTGTGCTAGATTTTGTATTTGATAAAGTACAAGATAAAGCAAATTTGAATTTGAACAAGTTTATTGATTTTTAATGAATCTAATGGTTTTGTTTATTGTGCAGAAATGGCTATTCGAGCGTTTGTTCCCAAGCACAATATGGTGCTTCATCCGGATCATGACCTCCCTGAGGCGCAGGGATACAGGCAGATGCTAGAATTTCTTGTGGAATCTAGGATAGGATTTGCTCTATCTCATAATGTTCAGCTCATATTGCCTTATATCCGTCAATTTTACGATCATCTTCAAGTAGACTGCTCGGTCACTCCGACAGTACTACGAACTCGCATTGCTGGACAACCGCTAGTATTTTCAGCGGATATGCTGCGTCAAGTGTTGCAGCTGGGCACTCAAGAAGAAGAGTCTGGACCGATCGAATTCCCTCTGAACATCAGGCAAGCGGCCTTTCAGAGAATGGGATACAGTCTAGACGTGTCGAAAGTGTCCTATATGAAGAGCGGCTTAATCGGGCAATGGAGATTTCTTGCTCATGTCTTCATGGTATGTTTTGCACCAAAGAAAGCCGGGTTTGACTATATAGTTGCGAAAATCCAGTCTGGGATAGTCGCGATGGTGTACAATCGACCATACAGTTTCTCGGAAATGTTTTTCTCCGAATTTGTTCACCAAATCACCGCTCCTGAAAATCAGCAATTCCTGCTATATCCGCGGTTCATCATGATGTTGATCAGGCACTTCCTGCCAAATCTGCCGCCATCAAATGACGTTCAGAACGTAGCTATTATGGACAAAAGGATATTCGCTGATTGTTCCTCACATCGAGGAAGATTGGCTATTCCGATCGAGCGACCGTTGTTTGGAGCTGTTTTAGACAGGAACTTTGTGGCACCAGATAATGCCAACTGGGCAGGTGAAGTAGAAGTTCAGCCTCGACAGCAACAACAACAACCGCAACAACAACAGCAACGTCCACTACAACAACAGCCTCGTGCTCGTTCCCGTGATCCAAGGCGAAGACCAAGAGCTACTGCGAGTCAGACTCAGGCGTCTAGGCCTTCCACAAGTCAACAGCCAGAGCCAGAGGTACAGGAAGCAGGGCCTTCAAGTGCCGTTCCAGAATCCGAGCAAATAGCCCAAACCTTGGAAGAAATCTGGGCGTCTGGACCTCATGCCAATGAGGAAATTACTGCAGAGTTAGTTGATCAGTTGTTACAGCCTCCGGAAGGAGCAGAAGATGTGTTTAGGCAAGTTGAAGAATATGAACCTGAGCAAACTGGTACTGACGTTTTGTCATCTTCAGCAACTGAGTCAGAAGAGATGGAGGAGGTAGAAGCTGAAGCTCCAGAGTCAATGTCTGCCGTTCCTGAAGTTCAAATTGGAACTTATGGTTCGCGACTGATTATAAATGAAGGTGGTCTAGGAGACGATTTGACAGGGAATTGGAGGAGTCGGATTTCGAAGAAGAAGAAGTTTCTCACCTTGTGACGAGGCAACGGGCCAAACGTCACAGGTTCATGCAAGGATCCTCTTCAGCTGCCGCAGAACAACCAGAAATCTCTCAACCTGAAATTCCTCAACCACAGGACCCTCAAACCACCATTCCACCATCACCACCTCATGATGCACCATATATTCCATCGCCAATACTTCCAACTCCGATACAGTCAATTCCATCAACCTCATCATCATACGCTGACAATCAAAGATTTTTGCGCTTAAAAGATAGAGTTGACTTCCAGGAAATCCAAATCTTTGGCCTAACGAAGGCAATCGGTGAGCTTCAGAAGCATAACGCAGATATTGATAAGGAGAATGCCGATTTGAAGAAGATTGTGGAAAAGGTCCAGGAAGAAAACACGGAGTTAAAAACATTTGTTTGTGATCAGTCAGCCGAGATAAGGTCGATGCGCTCCCTAATTGAGCAGTTAATGAAAAATTTACAGGCTCAGGGGGAGACGTCGTGCCGTGATCAGCAAGCACAGAGGCCGAGAGATGATGATGATGAAGACAACCAAGGCAATGATCCCAGCTCTCAAAGACAGGATGAGCCAGTAGATTTTTCTACTGCTCAGGCTGCTCAATCTCAGGGGGAGCCAAGTCAAACAGAAGGTGAAAGAGGAGAGGCTAGTTCTTCAAGGACTTTAGACAGCGACATGATAGATGCGCTGAAAGATATTGAAGAAGAGCTAATGGAGTTTGATTTTGAAGATGAAATAGAAGAGTTGGAGGAAGGGGAATTCATTCCTGAGGAGATTGCTGACTGGAGATCTGATGATGAAGTGATAGCTGATGAGGATGATGAAGCTGACGAAATAGTTGTACAGCAGAATCCTATCACTGACACTTATATGATAGATGGAGATAGAATGGTTGATATTGACATAGTGAATGTTGCCTTGAATCCTAAGTCATCGACTGAAGAACCAGCAAGAGAGCTAAGTAACGAAGAAAAAAGGAAGCTATGGTTCAGAGCCGAAGAGAAGGAGTTGGCAATAAGGAGATCAATGAAAGTGCCTGGTACAGGGAAGCTATCTGAGCGAATATTAAGTTGGTTCTTTGACAGAGATCTTCAACTTTTTATAATTAAAAGAAAAGACGGGCTTCAGTACTTAAGGCGAACTTTGAAAGCATTCAACACCCTTCCAAAGATTGAAATCACCGCGCTTGCATGGAAAGATCTGATAAATATTGATGATGATCCTTATGCGAATGTGATTGAAAGAATAATAAGAAAGGAGGGGAGATCGAGGAAGTTTGAACGGTTGAGTCCAAGGGTCGGAAGAAGGGTCGAGGATAAGTCACGTATAGATCCTCTTACAGGCCGACCTTGGATGAGGATTCAGTACAAACCAGTTAAATGCCTGAGGAAGGTACCTCTGAAGAAAATGCAACAGAATGTTTTGCAAAATCTAAAGTGGTGGTATGCTGACACGGAAACTGGGGAAGCAGTTATGGAAGACTTAGAAGAAAAAGTTATTCTTAGAGTCTATGACCCGCTTCACCTGGTAAACCTATCTAAAGAAGATCTGCAGACTTTGTATAACTGTAAGATTTCCAGTGACGCACATATGGATGCTGAAGCAAGTAAGTATGAAAATGTGGTCAAGGTATGCGTTGAAAAAGGTCTGTATGCTGGTAGTGTTTTGAATCAATAATAAACCATGTTCTTAAATCAAATGTGTGAATTATTAGAAGCTATCGTCAAGGGGGAGTCTGTTGGTACATCCCGTGTGACGATAGCAGTCTAAGTTGTCTTACATTGTGATTTAGCATATGTTTGGTATATATATTATGTATGATTGATTTTTATCAGTGTTTGTATGTTTGAACTTGATGTAACGTATTACAAGAAGTTCAAACATAAAGCTCAAAGATAAAATCAGTCATAAGGTAATATCATAAGTTTCAAACACTTAGTTGTTTATGTAAAAGGCTAGATTCGAATCTCTTAAGGGGATACATTCGAATCTGAGATAGATTCGAATGAGACCATAGATTCGAAAATAGGTTAGATTCGAATCTGTCAGATGGACAGATTCGAATGGGCCTTAGGCCAGATTCGAGGTTGGCCCACAACAGACTCGAATCAGGGTCTATAATTAGGGATAGACTCGAATGATTAGGAGACCTTTGGCAGAATTCGTGAGGAATTAAGCAATAGGCGATCTCGAGTTTATCAGCTAGGTGAGTCCCGTTTCGGAGAGAATTAGTACGTAGGATCGTTCGTGTGTCGTTCGTTCAGCGTCTAATAGTCTCCGTGTTCCGTTGGTTGAGAGTTGTCCGTCTAACCGTCAACGAGGATTCCGCACTCGTTAACGGATCCGCGTCTAGATAGATCTTGCATTGGTAGACCTTACAGATTCCAGTGTTAGCAGATAGCAGCAAAGATGCGAGTTGATTTGCCATCTGTTTCTGGTGATCCACATCCCCTTGATACTTTTTTCGTTCTTTGAAGATGACATTGATCGATACCTCAGGAATATTCAGAACCCGTCGTGTGGCCCGGCAAGCAATCTGCCACTCGGGGGCTAAGGCTGAAAAGAACTGGATGTCTATGTCATCCTTATCCTTTTTAATGTGCAGTTTGTTTAACTCATTTAGGACTGCACAAAACCTTGTGAACGTAGCCTGCAGAGATTCCCCGTCTTTGGCTCGGAATTCTGTAAACTTAGCCTTAGTTTCCTCTAGTTTAGCACGATCATCGAGATTTGCCCCCAGCATTTGTACTTCGAGCTCGTCCCACATTTCTTTAGCAGACATTTTGCTGTCTACTCCGACCAAAATATCAGTGGGGAGGGCCTGATAGATGAGATACTCAGCCCTCTTATCGGCATGCTTCATGTCTCTCTCGGCGTCATTAGCGGGTTCTCTCTCAATCTTAGATGCTAGGACAGGGGGGTCAGCCTCGGGTCTAGCAGCGATTTCCCAATAGTAGATGACTGGGCCCTCAGAGATGGATTGAAGCATTAGGTTTCCAAGGGGTTACATATCGACAAATTTGAGGAACCGGGATTTCCATTGTTCATACTCGCCGGGATACAGAACAGGTGGTCTGTTATCGGATCCGAGTACGAGAGCTTCACGAGACATAGTTTAGGGTGCTGATTGAACAAATAAGATCTTGAAGGTGGAAACTTGAAACGGATGGGCTGGACAGCGGATGAATAGTACACTGGATGGTACTAATTCGAATCAAAGTTCTGAGTTCGGATGAAACCGAATTCGGATGGGTACCAGTTCGAACAGGGGCCGAATTCGGATGGACCTTTGGTTTGGATGGAAAGCAATTCGGAAAGGGTCGAATTCGGATGAAAAACAATTCGTACAAGGAACGAATTCGAATAAACACGTGGGCCGGACAGGGACCTAATTCGGATGGTTGGTGCTGGATGAGCCGAATTCGGATGAACCGGATTCGGGTGAACAGTGGTGAATTCGGACGAACACTTAGAAAATATTCCAGGAAGGGGACCGAATTCGGATGGTCCGGATTCGGTTGGTCCGAAATGAGAATTTGAAATTAAAGCACAAGTCAAAATATGAAAATGAAAGTGCCTGATCTGAACTTCGGATGGTCCGAAGTTCGGATGGGACCGAAAGAAGGTCCGAAATGGGCACAATGATGGTCCGAAAATACACCTAAAATTGGTCCAAAGTGGACCGAAATGAGGTCCGAACTAGAGTCGACTATGGTCCGAAATTGGTCCGAATTGGGATCTTAGATGGTCCGAAATGCTACAGTTATGGTCCGAAATACAGCAGGTTTTTGACAGATATTCAAAGTACAGAACAGTTCAGACTTCGATTTTAGCAGATTTAAGGCCTAAAGTTGTTTCTAAATGATTGGGAAACTATTTTAAACACTTTTGATGTTTTAAAATATACCAAAACACTTAAAAAATCAGTAAAAAACAAGCAAAAACCCACTAAAACCCATATTTTTTAAACTTTTAAAAACAGCCGATTATGGATGATTTTGATAGAAGGATTGAACCTAATAAGCTCTAAATCAGTAGAGGATGATAATGTGATGATTATATGACAATAATAACACAAAAAACGCAGATTACAGAAGATTAAATGGATCTAACCGATGGAAAAGATGAAGAACTCGAAGAAGATGAAGAACACCCAGCAGAATCTGATAGATTGCAAGTTGAAATCCACCTTTTTAGCTCTGATACCAATTGTTGTAATGTATTCCCTTTTATAATCAGCACTTTAATGTATCTTTTATCATACACAAGAAGAAACAAGCTCAATATTTGTGTGATGACGAAGAATGACAATAAGAATGTTGAGAGAACAAAGAAGATGGCGGCTGCAGTATTTCATTCAATTTCAACCGTGTACTAGGTTTACAAACCCTAGGAGCCTATACATAGGCTCCTTTAATTAACTATCAACCATTGACACCTTTGGCCCCTTGACTTTTAAATAGAAATAAATTACAAGGAAATAAATACAAGACTAAATACTAAGTAAATAGTTATTACAAAATATGTCCACATGATCGAAATTAAATGTCTAACAACAATAGTCACACAAAATACAAGTTTGTCTCACTTAAAAGAGCATATGGTCACACTTTTTAACACTACTGCCACATATGACATAATTTTATGTGACCAAAGCCCACAAGAAGACACTCGTTATGTGACCAAATGGTTGCAATCAGCCACACATACATAAAAATAAAGTGGTCATTGCATGGACAATAGTCACACAAAATACACTTTCGCTTGATTTTAAAGAGCATATGGTCACACATTTTACGGTTTTGGTCACTCTTTGTAAATGGATACGGCCACTAACCATCTAGTCTGACCGTATGGACCCTTTGGTCACGGGACCTTTAGTCACACACACACAATGAAAAAAACAAGTGTGACCGTATGGTTATCGTCACACATTTCTGGTGTGACCAAAGCCAAAATTTGTACCACTGAAGGATTAGTTAGTTATTAAAACCAGTCTAGATATCGAACAAGTGAAGACATGCATGGGAGTAACGAAGAATTGGCTACCGTGTGCGGGTTTTATATTTTGACATAATTCTCTCATATAGACACTCCATGGCTATTCATTCATATATCGAATCTAAAAAACTAAATTTACCATTTTTCAAAATTACACAAAAATACAGGCCAATGGATATACATATGCATAAGTTAGATCCATGGTTAGGGTTTTCAAATCTAATTAAGATTAGGGGTGTGCAAAATAACTAAACCCGATATACCCACCTGAACCAAACCTTAATCAGGTTAAATGGGTCGGGTTATTCGGTTTTCGGGTTTCTTATTCGGTTTAAATTGTACCTGATTAAGTAATTCGGTTCGGTTTACGGGTAGGATTCATGCTTAACTCGGGTACCCAAATAACCAGAACAACCCGGGTAATATATATATTAGTCATTTTTTTATTTTTTTATAATTATAATCAGAATTGTTTATATATATAATGTAAATATGTAAATACCCAATTTTGATACTCAAATCATTTAACCCATTTCACCCAAAATTACTCAACTCATTTAACCCGTTTAAACTACTTTGTAGATGATTTCATTTTTTATACCAAAACCGAATAACCTATTTAACCCAAACCGAATAACCCGATACTCATTTAACCCGAAACCGATTAACCCGTCATCTTATTTGGTTTGGGTTCGGCTAGCTAACCCACACACTAAAACCCGAATAACCCGAACCAAATAATTGTCTTCGAGGGTATCATCCATAAACACTTTTTATCCACTTATAATGTTGCTCTATAAAATTTGCATTGATCATTGATTAACAATATATATGCGATGGGTTTATAAGCATACTTATCACAAAAACATTTTCACGTAATGGAAGCTCTTAAAATCACCATAAACCGTCACAGGAATCCTCTATGGATCATTAAATATGCATAATTACATAAACGTAAATGTACCTTATTAGATGATCAATAATGCACAATAAAGAACGTCTTTGAGTCCATCGATGATGTCGTCTTTAAACTCGACGCTAGATATTGTCTCGAGCAATTTTTCCAATTCAAAATCGAAGATCAAAACTAAAAGAAAACCAAGAGCCAACAAATAAACCAATTAATAAACTTTCATTAACCAAAACCCTAAAAAAACCAATCCGAAGATCAATACCTACAGATACAACTTAAACCTTACTACAAACACTCAATGATTCTTCATCAACAGATGAAGAACATCACTCAACAAAAATACAGCGGAAACAAACAAAAAACTTACAAAATTACATTTACCAAACCAAACCCTAAAAATTACAGAGATGAAGACGGAGAGATGAGAGAAATAAATTGACTGCTTACTTTTCCCACCTACCAGCGCATGCCTTTTAAATAGGCAAACAAAGCATAATGCAAATCGACAATCTAGGCATAAAGCTGGGCAGCTGCTGCTGAAATAAGGCTGCACCAATAACTATAAAGGTGGGTTGCATACTTACATCTCCAAGAGAATTAGGCCCAAGCAAACCAACTTCAGGCCCAACAACAAAAACCCAACCTGCACAATTAACTTGACAAAGATTATGAAAATAAGCCCATATTAACACCCCCTTTCAAGTTAATTGTGAAATATTTATATAAGATTTAGCTTATCACATAACCTATTGTGATGACAACAGACAGCCCTTTTGTGAAAACATCATCCGGATATTCAGACGAATTAATTTTAACAGTTTGAATAACACCTGCAGTAACTTCTTCTCTAACAAAATACAATCAATCTCGAAGTGCTTAGTACGATCATGAAAAACAGGATTTGCAGCAATTAAGATCGCTGCCTTACTATCCAAATAAATAGTAACAGGTAAAACAACTGAAATGCCTAAATCTTGAAGGACCTTAATAATCCATATAATTTCAGAAGTTACGGAGGCAAGAGCACGATACTCAGCCTCAGCTAAGGATCGAGAAATCGTGGCTTGTTTCTTACTTCTCCAGGAAATTAAATTTCCATCCAGAAGAACACAGAAACCTGTAATGGATTTTCGTAACATGACAGCCTTGGCCCAGTCTGCATCAACATAAACCGTTAACACATGATGGTGAGAGGGAGACCCCAGAAATTTAATGCCACGACCAGGCTCATTTTTTAAATATTTAAGCAGTCTAAAAGCACATTTGAGATGAGACTGACGAGGTTGATGCATGAATTGACTCAAAACATGAACAGTATATGTTATATCAGGCCTGGTTAAAGTAAGATAAATAAGCTTTCCAATTAATTTTTGGTAAACAGTAATATTAGATAAAACCATGCCTGTAGCAGACTCATAACCTTTTGAAGACATAAAAGCATCGGGATCCAAAGGATTTTGAGTAGGCTTGGCAGCAAGCATACCAAATTCAGAAAGAAGATCTAAGTAGTATTTCCTTTGAGACAGACAAAGTCCATCAGGAAGATCAAGAACTTCAATCCCAAGGAAATATTTTAAAACACCAAGATCTTTAATTTTAAACCTCTTGCTTACGAAACGTTTTGAGATTATTTCCAGTGACAACAATGTCATCCACATAAACAAGTACGGCAATGAACAATGAATTGACAGATTTAATGAACAAAGAATAGTCACTACGACTTTGAACGAACCCATTTTCTATCAAAACAGATGTGAACTTTTCGTTCCATTTTCTGGGAGCCTGTTTAAGTCCATAAAGAGACTTAAGAAGCTTACAAACTTTAGTTTCAGATTTATTGAAATAGCCCAAAGGCGGGGACATACAAACGTCTTCCTTTATTTCACCATACAGAAAAGCATTGTTCACATCAAGTTGATGAATAGGCCAGTTGTTAGTAATAAATAAGTTTAGTAAACACCGAACTGTAATCATTTTCACAAGAGGAGAAAAAGTCTCATCAAAATCAAGACCCTCTCTTTGGCTATACCCTTTTTGCAACTAATCTAGCTTTGTAGCGATCAATTTCACCTGAAGATTTATATTTTATCTTATATATCCACTTACATCCAATGGGTTTTCTATTAGGAGGTAAGTCAACTAAAATCCAAGTGTTGTTTCTATGTAGGGCTTCCATTTCCAAGTTCATGGCATCAATCCAGTGCTGATACTTAACAGCTTCCCAGTAAGTAGAAGGTTCTATAGTTTTATTTAAAGTGGAAATAAAGTAGAAATCAGAATTAGACAACCTAGAGTAGTTGACATTTTTGACACTTTAGTGTAGGGTTAGAACAGATCTTTGTTGAGAAGTAGCTTTAGAGGCAAACGTGGATGTTTGACCAGTAGATTTGTCTTCATTAGTGATAGACAATCTGTGAGACTCTTCTCTAGATATAATAGAAAAAGCAATCTTGACACTTGGAAGAGGATCTTTAGTTAGAATACTGCTTCTAATAGCTTGATAAGTGTTATCAAGGCCCATCAGAAACTGCATGAGTTTCAACCGATTAGAACGATTTTGAGACTCTTTTGAAGCTTCGCAAGTGCATTGAGGGATTTTCAACATAATATCATATTCTTTCCACAAGGAATTTAACTTGTGGTAGTAATCCGAAAGAGACATACCATTTTGGGTAAGGGAATTAATTTGATGATGCAGATTAAACTCAACAGATCCATCAATTTTATCGTAGGTCTCTTTTAGTTCATTCCACGTTTCTGAAGCAATTTTAGAAAATATTTGACCACTATAAAGTTCATCAGATATGGATCCTAAGATCCAAGACAAAACCACAGCATTGCACCTGTCCCACTGTTGAGCAAGAACAGGATTTGTGAGAGATTTTTCAAAAGAACCATCAACAAACCCCATTTTATTTTTACTCTGTAAAGCAAGCTCCATGGCATAACACCAAGCTTTATAGTTTTCTCTTCCTTTTAGTTTAAAATTGATTAGAGGACTGCTGCCGGTGTCACTAGCATGAAAATACAGAGGATTACCAAGATCCAAAGTACTAATAAGAGTATTTTCGTTATTAGCCATGTGAAACACACAAGAGAAAACAGATTGTAAAAAAAGAGAAAACAAAAACAAAACACTTAATACACCAACCAATTAAGACAGATTTATCCCCAACTCACACACAAGGGACTAGATTCTTAGACAGGATTCCAAAGCATTCAAATGCTTGGTCAAGTCAGAAGCTAATCCCAGAATCAACCAGAAAGAGAGAAAAAAAAATACAAGGGTTTCTTGCCCATAGGCCAAGTATGAACAGATGGGGGCAGTTGATTCCTGTAAGCACAGAAACTCCCACCTGCAGTGACTTGCTACGCACAAGAAGGGATTAATAGAAAACTTACAGAGTACTCCTCGATTTATGAACACCGATTATGATTTTTAATTTTCTCTTTTTTTCATTTCATCAGGAGACAATGTATCGGAAGAATACACCCTTGATTATGAAAACCGATTAGGTTTTTTTTTTTTTTTTGGGTTCCTGTTGAACGGAGAAAACCCTTTTAACAGAAAGAAAGTAGTCGATCTTGCCAGAAGCAAAATAGCAACAACCAGACGAGGAAGCCTTCAAGAACCAGTGAAAAATTTTCTGGACGAAGGAGCCTTCAAAGCCAGCGACGATTAACAACAAAACGAAGCAGGAACCTGGCTCTTTGATACCATAAAAGAAAACCAAGAGCCAACAAATAAACCAACTAATAAACTTTCATCAACCAAAACCCTAAAATAAATGATCCGAAGATCAATACCTACATATACAACTTAAACCTTACTACAACACTCAATGATTATTCATCAACAGATGAAGATCATCACTTAACAAAAATACAGCGGAAACAAACAAAAAACTTACAAAATTACATTTACCAAACCAAACCCTAAAAATAACAGAGATGAAGACGAAGAGATGAGAGAATAAATTGACTGCTTACTTTTCTCACCTACCAGCGCATGCCTTTTAAATAGGCAAACAAAGCAGAATGCAAATCGACAATCTAGGCATAAAGCTGGGTGGCTGCTGCTGAAATAGGGCTGCACCAATAACAATAAAGGTGGGTTGCATACTTACATCTCCAAGAGAATTAGGCCCAAGCAAACCAACTTCAGGCCTAACAACAAAAACCCGACCTGCACAATTAACTTGACAAAGATTATGAAAATAAGCCCATTTTAACAAAAACGAGCACATGGTTGGTGTATGTGTTGGCCGAATTGTACACCTCCTAAGCAGGGTCAGCCCTAAGCATGGATATCATGGACAATTGTCCAGGGTCCATCAATCTCTAGGTGCCTTTCTAAAAAAATTATTATATACTTAGACTTATTAACGATTGAATACAGTTACTGACTTATAAACTTCTTAATGTCAACATTATCTAATTTTAAATTTCTTTATGCATTTATCATTTTTACTAATATGTATGTATTGAAAGGGTCCTTTTTAAGTTTCTATGTCATGTCCCAAAAATGACTAGATCGGCCTTGTTCCCAAGGAGGTGTGGCCAGTTCTAACAGGGAAAGGGATGAGAGGATTAGAGTTTGTAGATCTTATTTGATCTTATCCTTTAAGTGTACGTTTATCTATTTAATTGATCTTATCAATTAAAATATGCTTTTTTTATTAACCAATAATGATGCAATGTATATGCAGTAATAGTTATCTAGAAATAATTAATAAGACATTTTAATTATCAGCACTTGATAATTTATTTCTTTGTAATAACGAATATTAGGTTTTGGTCCATTCAAATTTGGTTTATTTAATTTATCCTATATTATTTCTACTCATTTAATATGTACACTTGTTCGGTAACGCTCATTGACGTCAGCTATGATGCTTGGTGATGCCATTTTGATACCCGAACACTATCAATATGATTATATAACTATCATTTATGGATCATACTTTTTTATAATATGTTGATTAACCATTAAATTGGCCATCTGATTAATTAATTTTGTTACAAACCCTTCGAATTTCTCCATGATTCCCAGTCTTCACTCCAATATTACCCATCTTCACCATCGATCTCGCGAAGCTCAACTTGAACGAAAGTCCACTTGGTTTCCTAGAATGAAGAATGCGTTGCACAAACATTCGTGTTCTTCGGTCTGCCCATAGCATAGAATCAGATTCAAGTATTCCTCGCCCTCTCCTCACCTTTGCAAAGTATGAACTGTCGAATCTGTTTACGCTGCCTGTATCTAGAGCCACTCGTCGTGAACCATCACCGCCGTCAGGGCACATGGATCTTAGGTGGGGAAGGAATGTTTTGTCAATAGATGGGTCGGGTCCATTAGTGTCATTGAAGTTGTATAGCCTGTAGCTGAATAATGAACAAGATGCTGTGCCAATTGTATGTGCTCCTGATAATAAATCGAATACAAAAATGCATTACTTAACTTTTGGGAAAATTGAATAAAAATAGTATGTATTTTGTGTAACATATTTTGGGAACGTGCTTTTAAAATTAACAAGTGTTTCAAACTTTGAAAATAAAAATTAGTGTAAATACTAGAAAACTAACAATTATAAGGGTCTTAAAATTTCAAAAAAAAAAAAAACTTAAGGGCATCAGAGTTTCCAATTAATAGGTTTTTTGGACTCAAAATGGATGTTTCGAAGTTTGTTACTCTTAAATGTTAGTTTCGAAAGTACGATCTCAAGATGGATACTATCAAAATACGTTTCATTTTATGCAATTTTCCCTTAAATTTTTCGATTTAATAGGTCTGATTCATTGATTATGCTATGTTATTTTGTGCTCAACTTACCAACAAGGACAACAAGGTCTTGTGTGTTAAGTCCTTTTTCAGCAAACTTCCTGATTTGGACATCGATGGAGTCATCGAAACGTGGTAAGTTTGTAACATCAGATGCTCGTGAAACCAATCCATCTCGACGACCCGTCGGCATTTCCCAATCAATTCCCCCAATCTGCAAGATGTTTGAAAACTTACTCAAATACCATTTGTGTGCCAATCGGTTTTATGTTTTTTTTTTAATCATTGAACCATCTAAAATGTTTATTTTAGTCATTATAAAAAAATTTTGTCCATTTTTTGCCATTCGACTATCAATGACTGTCCACTTTAACTATTAATGTTTACTTTGCCTATTTTCTACGATTAAATTATTAAAAATGTTTATTTTAACCACTAAACTATATATCGATAATTTAGTGGATAAAATGGACGTTTTCAATAGTACGTTAATGGTTAAAATGAACATTTTGGATAGTATAATGGTAAAAAAATAACTTAATATATTTACATGTGACTAATATTAGTCAATTAAAATGAAATATAAAGAAAGTTGAATGGTATGAAAAAGACAAAATAAAGTTTAATGCATGGCCAGAATCGGCACGTTAGATAGCTGAATGGACAAAAATAACATAAACCGTTCAAAGGATAAATATCCTTGAACACCATAATAATTGTATGCTTGTAAGTACTACTAATAACTAATCACCTCGACCACCGAATGACACGCAGCGAGGGCAAGAATGTCCGCGCATGAGACCACCCCAGGACAAACATTTTCGAGATGGAGCTTCACATGATTGATTACATCAAAGCCTCTCAAGCGGGAATTAGGCCCTGCAGTTCTTTCCGATGAAGAACCATCAAGTAGGATAGAGGCATCACAGCCATTGACAAAACAATCGTGAAAGAACATTTGTAGTAAACCAGATGCGATTGCAGGGTTAGATCGAACTGCGGACCGAACAACAGACTGAACAATGCCATCTGCCGTTGGGCATGTGGTCGCGTAGAACCCAACGTGAGTGTGATTCCCTATCACCGATGAGGTCAAGGTGGCTAATAGGATCATGTAAAATAATATAGGAATTTGAAAATGAGAAAAAGGCTCCATTA